>JACSYO010000285.1:1865000-1872500 GCA_016806645.1 Ophiodon elongatus | reverse complement strand
CAAAAAAGGGAAACACTAATATTTCCCCTTCATTCATTACAGCTAGAGAGTTAATGAGGATTCATAGCACCCAGCTGCTGACTGTCACACCCTTCCTGTATAAGAATGGCAGCTTGCTCTCCTCCTATGCAGAAGGCTAGAGCAGAAGCAGGAAGCTCCAAACCACAGACTGCATAGGCCTTCCTGAGGTACCAGCCACCATACGTGACTTTGACAGAGACATTTTCAGTGTAATATCAATCAGGGAGCCGAAAAAACAACATGACCTTATAAAACAAGAGATATGTGTTTGGTATTTGGAAGATGTAACTGTGGCCCACTGGGGGGGGCATACTCATGCAGAGTCTCACCGTCCATATTTTCTTCGAAGAGTTCATGAGGCTTGAAGTGCTCTCCTGGAGGGCGGCAAGCTTCTTCGTCACGGCCTCCTCTCTCCACAGGGCCTCCTGGTAGAAACAGACAGCGAAGGAGAGAGAGAGCTTCAACATTGTGCAAATACTGTGTAACTTAAGTCGGTCAGCATCTTCTGTTCAGGTTTTAGGCTGATAAAATATGCTCGCCACATCTCCTCTACTCCCTTAAAAAACACACATAAAATGTGCCTATTTTTGTCTCAAACATTAAAGGCAGGCGATTTACTTCGCACAGGAAGGTGCTTACAGTAACTTCAGAACAAACAAACCAAGTAGAGAAGAATAATAAAGTCACAAACTTCCTTTATGTCAGTTATACAACTAATCTAACTAGTGTTTGCTAATATTAGCCACCATAAGCTACTAGCTTCATATAATATAAACAAAGCATCTGTTTAACTTTTGTTGATTAACATTCACTGGATGGTTTTGAGTGGTAAAATGTTGTGTGACAGTAGGACAATAAGAGAAAAAACACAAACTTATTTCAGTAATGTCAGTTACAAAGCCAAATCTAGCTAACCTTTGCTAATATTGTGTGACAGTAGGACAATAAGAGAAAAAACACAAACTTATTTCAGTAATGTCAGTTACAAAGCCAAATCTAGCTAACCTTTGCTAATATTAGCCACCATAAGCTATAGCTTCAATAATATAAACAGCATCTGTTTAACTTTTGTATTAACATTCACTGGATGGTTTTGAGTGGTAAAATGTGTGTACAGTAGGACAATAAGAGAAAAAACACAAACTTATTTCAGTAATGTCAGTTACAAAGCCAAATCTAGCTAACCTTTGCTAATATAGCCACCATAAGCTAGTAGCTTCAGATAATATAAACAGAGCATCTGTTTAACTTTTGTGTATTAACATTCACTGGATGGTTTTGAGTGGTAAAATGTGGTGTAACAGTAGGACAATAAGAGAAAAACCACAAACTTATTTCAGTAATGTCAGTTACAACGACAACGTTAGCCAAATCTAACTAACCTTTGCTAACATTAGCCACCATAAGCTTCAGGTCATACCAGATCAAGTGAGGCTGTATCAGTAAAATGCCTGAGTGTGTTTAACTGAGAAAAGCTGAGCTTTATAGCTTATGAATTTTACTTTTCATTCATTAGAGGAAGAATATGTTATTTAATCTGTCAAAAGTGACATAGTCCTGATTTAAAGAACAAACAACAGCACAGAATTAATTTGGAAAAGAGTTATGTTTACCTGCAAGTAGTCAGTTAACCTCTGAAGATCCTATTATGTGAGATAAGAGACATCAAAAACAGTTACGTTTGATTAAATCTTAGTTTTCTATTGAAAACCCCATTTAATAAAGCGACAGGTTGAAACTTACTGATTCCTTGACAGTGACGAAACCAGACCTGCACAGAAGAAAATACCTCATTATGAAAACACAAAACATTATCACAGCTGCCTCTGACATCAAATTTGAGATTTAAATGCAACCGACTCTGTCTGCATACTGGTCTCTCGCTGTGTATTCTTTTGGAGAATATTTTCAGTTTGGACGGAGAATTTTTGGTGAATTCTTTCTGCTTGGATGAATGTACCGATGCTTGTCTTTTGAGCTTTGAGAGAAAGTAAAAACAACACTATTAGTGGGCCAATAAAAGATAATTTGACAGTCTCTGATCAAAATGTGATACAAGTAGGCAAGATGTTTACCATTAATACTATTCTCTCTGTTATCTGTGCTTTTCGCCCTGTGCTGGTTTGATTCCTTTACTGCTGGTGTGGAGGTAGATGCTTGCTTCCTTGCGTGGTCTTTCTCTTGCCTCATCAGTGTTAGCTGTTCTGTCCATAATGAAGCCTGAGGAAATGAGGAGAGAGAAGATGATGCAGGTAGTATTCCCGTGGACGTGGAAAGATTAAACATGGATCTGATGAAATAACACTAATAATGTCAAAGGATATTACCCAGTCACTGGTGCTAGGGTCTTCAGTTACGCAATTGTTTGGTGTTAAAATTATCCTTGTATGCCTCCCACTAGCGGTTGGAGTATTTTGGACATTTGTATGCAAAGTCTCTGACTTCATTGAACTGTATTGTTTCACTGAAAATGTCTTTGGTGAAGGTTTTCTCCTCGAATAATAGTTTGTAGTATTCAAACCACACGGCTCTGGGCTCACTGATCTCCTCCTCAGAAATTCAAGTTGCCTTTTTTCCTTCAACTCATTCTTGATCAGTCTTGTGTCGAACTCTCTCGTAGGGCTGCGACATGAAGTCACGTTGTTGCGTCCTCGCAGGTGTTCACGTTTCTCTGCTCTGATGTCCACTATTTGTTCAAAGTGTTTCACGGGGGAGAGCTGCATACCACTGACAGTCAGGGTGTCCATGGCAGCCCCTCTGGCTGTTACAGTGTCTCGAGAACTACAACGAAAATACATCATGGAATCAATTATAATTGTCTTAAATTATGAAAAATACAGCATGGAAACATTTAAGTTGAAATCATACAATCTACTGATGTGTACGAAATGTTATAGGTAGCTGAAAGATATTACTGAAGGATGTTCAGACAGTACACATGAAGATAAACTGTATATAACAGTTCAGTTTTTTTTAAATTTACATTGAAAACACAGTGTTTGAAATATGCCCTTAAACTTCTGTGGTATCAGTGTGTATATTTCAAACACTTTTCCTGATGTTTTAACCTCGAGAGCCGTTTACCTGCTTTGGAAAATAAAGAAAGAAAGTTAGTGTTTGGGCTCCAAAGGTATGTGAGCACTATACGTAAAAAAAAAAGCAAAATGCAAAACCTCAACAGTATATTTTACATTGAGGATGCTCAGTTTACTGCAATGCGTTTTCTACTTGAACCTTGCGGCTCAGTTGTAGTAGTAGAAGCAGTAGTAGTAGCTCGTATAGTAGTACTTTTAGTTGTAGTAACAGTAAATGTACTATAGATGTTGCAGTGGTTGCATTGTGGTTGTTGTTTGTCAGAAAGCTCCTTTAACACTGAGTATCAGAGTTATCAAAGACAGACTAGGCTTTGGAAAGTGCTGATTGAGGTTGTGGAGGGAAAATGTACAAGATGATGCAAAGAAAATATGTTGCTTAATAAGCAGAAAACCTTGACAGATCTTACCTAGAATGCCATCTCATTCAGTGTGGTAAAGTCTTCTTGAAGTGCTTGAGAAGTCATCCATTTTCTCACTCTTCTGAAATAGTGTCCGGAGGTTTTGTCTGTGTTTTACATGTAGCTGTTTCTGTTGAGCATACTTTTACAGGAAGTGCAGTGAACCACAGCGTCATATGTTCCTCTATCTCACCAGCCACTCGGATCAAACTGATGCCATACACGGGTGGGCCCCAAGATTACACACAGACTCAGACAATTCCCCCCGACTTGCAGCCTGGAATAAAACACACCACATGGGAGAGAGATGTGGTTGCCACATGGAAATGTACATTCTTTTTAATAACAGCAGTCTGATCTTTCATTATAATGAGTTGAGAAGCTGTAAATGTCTTTAGCTTCATCATTTGCTGGTGGTGTGTAAGCCTGTGTAGGCCTATTTGTTATTTGCATTAAGCTGATAATTGTTTTATTTGTTACAAAAATTGTGATTAAAATATATATATTTTCAAGATTAATTAACATAAAACACTGGATCTTAGCATCACGTATAACCTAAAATTCTCCCCATTAATTTCCTTATTAATCACAGCTTCTTCGCCTACAGCGCCATCTCGTGGCCACTTCCTCTAACAACTCTAAAAATAGGATCTTTCCTCAACTCTCGCGAGACTTCGTGAGGATATCTCGCGCTTCCGCCATCCCTCCCTGTGGCTCTCAGCAGAAGGGCAAGCAGAGACAGCCTGGTAGCAAGAACACTTCATCCTTCAAACATGCTGTCCAGGCTCGTTATTGTGTCAGGTATGTAGTACTGGTGCTTTCATTGAGTAATAAAACTCACTTCGCTCCGAGACAAACAAACTGTCGAGCAGCAGCAGGAACGGACGTTTAGTTTGACTGTGAAGCTGAAGGGTAAAGTGAAGGCCGCACGTTGGATGAAAGGCATGCTAACGCTAGCTTTAGCTAGCTACGGTAGTTACACGCGAGATAAACGATCTGAAACTAGTCGTTAGTTCATTGCAAGTGTTTGTATTGACACTTATTGTTAATGCTGTTGACTGTTCTGCGTTTCCCTTGTTTCTATCGGACGTCACCTCTAGTTATGTGACGATAGCTAACGTTAGCTGGATCTGCTCTAGCTAGCGTTGCTCTGCACGCCGGTTAATGTCACCTCTCTGACAGCTGACGTTAATCGGGTCTGTGCTCCTTACGTTTGTAGTTGAAGGATAAACTGCACTGGCTACACAATGCAAAGCCACCAAAAGTATGTTTTATTTTGGTTTAATGCTCTCCCAAGTTGTTAATGTATAGCCTAGTTGCTGCCAGACATTCACATAAGTTGATATTATGCTGTCATCAAGGATTAAAATGGTCCTGTAACTGGGTTCTGTTAACTTTTTTGTCCTTGTGCAGTGAAGTTATATATACACTTCGCTCCAAGTTGATTAGTTGCCCTTCACTAATGCAACAGTCCTGTGACAATCCAACCTTCATGACGGCTATAGTGGTCAGCTTTTGATTGCACATCTTTAAGAGAGGTGGTAATCATGAAAATAAACAGATTTTAAACATGACTGAAAACAACCATTATTGGCTTCCCTGAATTTATGTCATTGTCTCCTCTGTTTGCAGCTGGTGGCCTGAAAACCTGCGGCCCCCTTGGAGCTGGGTATGTGTCTTTTTAGAAGTAGTATTTTACTGTATTTGTTATTAACGTACAACAGAAATACATCTGACATCCATAGTATAAGCTATTATGTTGTCTCCCGCAGTCTGGTCCAGGCGTCTAGATCCCTGCACACGTCGTCCCAGAGTCTGGCCCCTGTGCCCCCTCTGCCAGAGAAGGGAGGCAAAGTCCGCCATGGCATCTTCCCCGAGGAGATTTTCCAGCTCCTGTACCCCAAAACTGGAGTCACAGGTCAGTAGCCAAACAAAATGTTCTGTTATTTCAACTTAAATGCTGAAAATGTGAGTCCCGCTATACCTTTCCTCACGTAAAACAATGAACAGTAGTTTTATCAAACCCTAAAAATTGTGTCTATTCACTCCCATTAGCTCAAACACATGAGCAGAATATACTTCAGTCTGCTGCCCTTATTTTCATAATGCAGTTGCAGTAAGAACACAAGGCTTATGGTGCAATGTAAAACAGGCCTGTCTCATTAGACATCAGTGTACCAGTCAAAAGTTGAAAATGTTTTGTAAAGAGCAATGATAGCAAAACATTGCATTTGCAGTTCTACTGTTTATATACAGTAAATGCTTGTGGTAATAATGAGATTCAATTTAATGTTAATATAAAATGAATACAACTTTGTCCCCATACTACATATGTTGACTTTGACTGTGAGACAGAGCCGTGGGTGGTTTAGGACCACGTCCACCAGTGTTATTATTTGTGTTTTTCATTCTTTGTGTCTTCCTGAATTTTGTAAATTTTCATCAAAAACAAACCGCTACATGAATATAATTTAATTGACAATGAAAGAAATTGTAATTTTTTTTTCTTCTTTTTTCTCACTAGGACCTTACATGCTGGGCACTGGTCTCCTCTGCTACATGCTTTCCAAGGAAATCTACGTCATCAACCATGAGACCTTTGCTGCTGCTTCCATCGGTGGCATCATCATCTATGCCATCAAGAAGTTTGGCCCAGGTGTTGCAGCTTTTGCTGACAAACTGAACGAGGTAGGCTGGCAACCAAATAATTAGCATATTTATTTTATTTATTATTGCATTTATTTTTATTTTTGGGTAGTTTTCTTTTTGTACAGAGGTTACTGTTCGAAGATCATTGGTCTTCTCTTTTGTGCACAGCCATTGTAAGCACAACTTTGATCGGTGTGTGTGTGTATTTGTGTGTGTGTGTGTGTGTGTGTGTGTGTGTGTGTGTGTGTGTGTGTGTATATTTGTGTGTGTGTATATTTGTGTGTGTGTAGGACAAAGTGGCTAAGGCTCAAGAGGTGAAGGACGTGGCCATGGCCAGCCTGACTCAGGCTGTTGAGGATGAGAAGAAGGAACAGTGGAGAGCAGAGGGAAGAACGATGCTCTTTGACGCTAAGAGGGTAAGCAGCATTGGCTTTGCCATTTTTATTTTCCAATATATTCTTTGCTGTTTGCATAATGTACTGCTTCATATTTACAAATAGTTCATATTGACTGCTGGAAGCTGCTAATCATCATTATGTGATCTTGGATATTTATCGACCTCTGCTGGCAACAAGTCGAAATTGCAACAACATCACAAAGTGGCCAAATAAACCTTCAATGACTATGAATGTTTGGAGCAGTACTACCATTACAATCTTGGAAAAATAAGAGTCCAAAAATATATAAAGTTCCTTAGAGTCCTCACTGCAACACACCAGCTAGCTGTCTCCCTGAGTTGCAGTGATACGTTTATTTTTCTGTATATATTTGCAGTCTGTTTAAAGATATGCAGTTTATAATTGAATTATGGCTGCATTTATTAGCATATAGCATGTTTTGTCATCCTTGTAAATGTTTTTCTTCTTTACTTCAATAATGGCTATTTTATAGGGACAGTTCACCCCAAAATCCCAAATGCCTATTTTTTCCCCTCTTGCCTGTAGTGCTATTTATCAGTGTAGTTTGTTTTGGTGCGAGTTGCCTAGTTTTGGAGATATGGACCGTAGAGAAGTCCGCCTTCTCTCTAATATAATAGGACTATATGGCACTCCACATGTGGTGCTCATCAAAGAGCCAAAAAATACATTCGAAAAACTCAACAAACGGCAATGTTTCTCTCCAGAAATCACAACCTGGTTACTCAAGATAATCCACAGGATGACGACAACACGAGCCGTTAAACTTTCCTCAAACTTGCAGTCATTATTGACTTATATTGTACTTTACTATAATTGTCTGAGAGATGACGACAAAAACAGTCTTTATGGATTTTCCTTTTTATCGATTTTAAAAACGGCAAAAAAACATGCAATAATCTCATCAAATATATTACAATG
>JACSYO010000285.1:1757500-1860000 GCA_016806645.1 Ophiodon elongatus | reverse complement strand
AAGGCAATCTCTGAAACCAAGGGCAATCTCTGAAACCAAGGGCAATCTCTGAAACCAGGATCACTATTTCACAACAATGTTTTTTTTTTTTGTTGGTGTCACGAAAGTTTGATTTAAAAAGCACGTGTGTTTCACCAGGCGGGGCTCGTCAAGAGTGATCTGGATAAGGTGGTCCAAAAAGGAGGCAATGCAGTGGAGCCACGCAGAGCGCAGTCCGAAATCAGGTACACCATCACGTCACAGGAATTCAGATTAAAGGGAGATGAAATCACATGAATGAGAAGGAAATTATTACAACGGTAAAATAATGCTGTCTGTCGTTGATGTCCTCAGGACTGATCTTGAGAACATCATCGGGCAACACGTTCCAGGAAGTTTCCGGCAAGCTGGGCCTCGTTCTGTGCCGCGGGAGAGGACCCCACCACCACCGGACCACCCACCCCACCCGCCCCACCCGCCCCCTCAGTGGAGGAACAGAGAACCAGGTACGACTTGATCGCATGCACTGAAAGCATATTTAAAAAAATAGCTTTCTTCGTGGAAGAGAAACTCTTTAATTCAAGGTTTATGAGAGTGTTCTGTGCAAATGAGATGGGTTCAGCAATAAAGTATCCAGAATGTTTTATTGATGTTGGTCTTCAAACAATTCATTTTGTTGCCTTGTAGAAAATATGCCGCCTCCACGTTTTGAAGCCCCACGAGAAGAAACGATGCACCATCCGGATCTCCATGAATTACATATCAGCCCCGAGGTCGCCGTGCCAACGGACTCAGAGAGGAACACAGTCAGTACTGCCAGTTGGACTGTTTACATTAGTCATGAATTATAGGTAGTGGATTATATCAGTGATAAATTATCAGAGGCGTCTAATCATTTCTCTTATCTCAAGGAAAACATGCTCACGCGTGACACATTTTTTAGAAAGCTCCTTCACGCCGCTGAATGATTTGTGTCCTTTTCGCAGGACATTTTAAACCACGTGATAAATGATTTGGAGATCTTCATGGGCAAAGTGTCTGCTGCGACAAATGCATCTGCTTCGCCGCAAGAGGAGAAGAAGAAGAAGAAGAAGAGCGCATTTAAGAAGAAGAAGAAATCAAAGAACAATGGTAATATCCTTTTTTTTTTTTCCTGTTTCTCTTTCCAATACTTCTTCTTATGGAAGTAATTACTGGAGAAGTGACCTCCTATAGGTGCTGATACAGTTCTTTTCCTTCTCTTGAAGAACCCACTTTGCCCAGCCTGCCACCCTGGGAGGAATATGTCTCCTATCTTCAGAAAGTCAAGTATGGATTCAATCTTCTGGTAAATGTCTCCAAAGATTATAAATTGACCAGAGTGGTTGTGGAAATATTGTGTGTGTGAACGCTGTCATGTGTCGACTGGAGTGTGATTAAAAAAGCTCTTTGTATTACAGGGCCAGCTGGACGAGACACTAACCAGCCCCACTGCTCCTGACTTTGTCCACCTCTTCTTCATTAGTTTAGGCGTGGTAAGCTCTTCTCAACTTATTTACTTTTCACTGGACGAGTCTACTTTCAGTTGATACTTACTTCCTTCATTTCCCCACAGATACAGCCTCAGTATCCTGCAGACCTTCCTCCCACCGTCCTCTCCCCGCTGCTGACGGATGCGGCCTTGCAGCTTCTGAGTCAGGCCGTGGACCCGGAGGAGGACCACCTGTGGAGGTCTCTGGGAGACAGCTGGAACATTCCCAGGTAGAGAGGCCTTTACAACCCTCACACACTTACACAAGTCCTTTTTTATCAAGCTTGTTACCTTCACATATACAGCCCTCTGATTGTAAGTGTCACCTGCCCTGACACGCCCCAACCTGGGCGTAGTATGTGTGTGTGTGTGTGTGTGTGTGTGTGTGTGCATTTGCAGTTATGTAAATATAGGTCAGAGTTAATGCTTCAGCTCTTTGTGCCAAGCTAAGCTAACCATCTGCTGGCACCAGCTTCATGTTTACCTTCAGACATGAGTGGTATCAATCTCATCTGACTCTTGGCGAGAACACAAATGAGCATGTGTCCCAAAATGTCAAAATTCCTTTGATTTTATCAATGCATCAATATAAAAGAGGTGCCAAAACATTTAGTCATCAAAACCCCTTAATTGACATGCTATGACCTGACTTCTTACTGGGTTGTTTTTGTTGGGTAAATTTCTCATGCTTGTATTATCTCAAAGCTATCATTCCCAGATGTCTGAAAAAGCTCATTAAAAGCAATGTTGCATGAAGTCAAGTTAAGAGGTCACTTCAGCTTTAGAGCCTTCCTTTTTTTTAAGAACTTGACTCACAGTTTCCTCCCCTCCTATCACCTCGTAGATCTAGATGGCCGGACGATGATGTCCCACCTTACATCCCACAGTTCTACGATGGCTGGCAGCCTCCTCCCCCCGCGAGCATGCATGCCCCCACGAGCATGCATGCCCCCACGAGCATGCATGCCCCCACGAGCATGCATGCCCCCACGAGCATGCATGACCCCACGAGCATGCATGCCCCCACGAGCATGCATGACCCCACGAGCATGCCTTCCTCACTCCCTTATCAGAACGGTTTAATGAGCAGGAGCAACAGCCAGCACTTCCCACCCGGCCCCCGGGAGCCGCTCCTGTACATGCGGGTCATTTACGACTTCGTTGCCAGGAACAACCGAGAGTTGAGCATCATGAAGGGTGATGTTGTTCAGGTAAGACGAGCAATATGGTACAATAGCCTTCTTCACTATACAAGTACAAGTATAATGCAAGTACAAATGCTTGTCTTTGTCCAACACAATGCACATATTGCTTGTAGTTGTAGGTAAAAATCATAGTGAACATTTTTTTTTTTATATCAAGCACGTTTGGAGCAGTTTATTGTATGTGCCTGAAAATTGATCCGCCACCATCAGGAGAATTGTCCTTTTACTTAAACTTAAAATCCTGGAGTTGGATTTGGTTTTTGGCACCCACCCCCACTGACAACATCTGTGTCATGGGACGGTAACCCGACCATTCTCCAAAGGGGAATGAGCAAAATTATATTAACGTATCAAGAGTAAATTTACTCATTCTGCAGGAAAATGTTCCGTCAGTGTTTTACTATCATAAATTATGTTTTAGGGTTAATATCACTGCTGCATTAATGTGTATCTGAAGTTGTTTAAGAATGTGAGCTGTTAAGATGTAAACTACTTTATGAACCGTTGGGTAGTTTAATGTAGTTTCATGTTCTATAAGATCATCTTGTGTTTGTAGCGTTGCTTTCCTGTGAGAAGCATGTATTGCTTAATAAGTCAACTTTTCATGAGCTCAGAAACACAAATCTCTTTCCCGCTGATCCAAATGTTTTTAAGGTTTATTTAGCTTAAGGAGTAGGAGAGTAGTTACATTCCACCACTGCCCACCGCTAGCAGTAGCTGAACTTCACACATTGTACTTCTATACGACATTACTGTCACATTCATTGCTGCCGGTATCGACATGTAGGTGCTTGAGATGTGTGCTTCTTTGGGCTTTTTACAGGTGGTTCAGAAATCCAAGCAATGGTGGCTTGTTCGCAACGCCCGCGACGAGGAAGGCCACGTTCCTCAGAATGTTCTGGAGCCGATGAAGCGCGAGGCGCCCATGGAAGATCCACCGGTGAGCTAAGGGACGCGTAGCTCAGCTGAGTGACCAATGTTTCACACGTGACTTCATTCCTCCCTTTATTCTCTCGAACCTAGCAGCGGGACAATCGCGGCCCCGTGACTCTGGACATGACCTCCACACCCGCAGAGGTCAAAGCTTGGCTGGAGTACAAAGGTTTCTCCAAAATGTGAGTGAAATCATGCACAGACTGCCTGGGAGATTTAGATAGATAGATAGATAAATAAATACTTTATTAATCCCGCAAGGGGAAATTATTTTGATACAGCAGCATTTTTACATAACAAAGAACAATATATACAAAAATAGAATAGAATAATAATAATAATAATAAGAAAATAAGAAAAATGCACAATATATACAACAAATAGAATAGCATAATAATATTAAATTAACTAACAAAACACGTTTGTACTGTAAATAAAACGTGTATGGTGGCCGAAGTCAGATATCCTGTGTCTCTTCCTCTGCAGCACTGCGACCAGCCTCGGGGTGCTGAACGGTCAACTTTTTCTGGGGATGACCAAGGACGACATTAGGACGGTGTGTCCCGAGGAAGGAGGCAAGATCTTCTTCCAGCTGCAGGCCGTTAAGTCGGCCATTGCGGTAAGTCACGTGTCACGTGACACGCACGTTCTGACGCCCCGGCTGCAGCACATCAGTAATGTTTGATCCTGTTTCCGACAGCTCGCCAGTGAACCGTCAGGCCCGTACAACGGCCGCTACTGACGACCCGCAGAACTTCAGCTGGTTTTCATCCGCAGATTAACAACTGGAATTATTGTGTCTAATTTATGCTTCGGTCTCAAATTCTCTGCTGTTAGCGTTTGTTATTTAAGGGAAAGAGCTTTTACTGAATGAAACTTGTATAATTTATCACCAGCAGCAATAATTGTGAGTTACTCAAATTAATTATTACTGCAATTTACTTATCGTGTACTTCAAGTTATTTTAAGCAAATTCAGCAGTTTTCCTGAGTAAACCAAAATATGCATGTAGATATTTACTCAATTCAACACAGTTTTTCTTCTTTAACAGCTGCATTTAACAAAAATACAGTCTTTTCAGTTCTGCTGCATTTGAGGGTAACTTAGGTATTTTTTTCAACTTAGACGCTATTTCAAAGTGACTAATGGGACAATCTTTTTTAAATTGGTCCGTATTGAGGGATAACACAGTAACCAGCAGCCGAGCTAAACAAGAGCAACGTGAGGGCAATTGTACAGCGTCAGTGTTACGTTATGTTCACTAATGTTCTGCCTGTTGCCTAACTATATATATATATATATATATATATATATATATATATAGTGTATACTGTGGATCAAATAAATATGGGCAGCCATCTATTTCAAAACCACATTGTCAAAAATCATCTAAATCAGAGGTCTTCAATAGGGGGTCCGTGGATGTACTGCAGGGGGTTGTGAAATTTGGGGTTAATTAGAAAAATTTTCATATTCTTTTAATATTTCTTTTCACCACAATTATTTCCCCACAGATTTAAATGTCTTTAAATACACATTAACATGATGTTAACGCATGGCAGTGGCACTAATAGGCCATCACTCATTTTCGTTTCCACATTTATGTTGAAGATAAAAATGTCAATTCGAATAGCTTGTATGCAGGATCATCATGCAATTGACAGACAATGTTGATATTGGTATCAGCTGACGAGGTATGTTTATAAACAGGCAGTGGCACGGCCACCACTCACTGTACCTTGCACATGTTTAAAATAAAAACATGAATATATGCACCTGTGTGTTATTTGAATAGCTTAGTATTGAATGCACAATAACAAGGTATGTTTATACACGGCACAAGGCCCAGTTTAATATAAAATACAATTGTCTTCTGGCAACACGTCACCTTACGAGATTTCAGAACAAGACTTCTTGAGCGAGACTCTTTCCATAATGTGGTTTATAACAATCAGAACCTGTCAATGGCAAACTAAAGCAGTTTCAGTGGATGCCATCTTGCCCCGTTAGGATTACATGTGAGAGGCTGCTTTCTACAGCGCTCTTCCTAAATACTGGACCAATTCTAAAAAATGTTACCCAATTAGTGAGGAGACCAAAAGGTGTGTGAAAATAGATCCAGGTTGAAAATTACCCTTTAACTTGTACCTTGCATCTCCTTTAAATTGATGCTTAGAGGTTATGTACAGAAGGTGAGGTTGAAATTGAATCCCAAAATGAAAGTCACAAAATTTGCTTTAATCCCAAAGAAATAAAATAAATGAAGTGCTTTAACTCAAATGAAAGTTTCTACTTATCCAAATCTCAATACAAACTTGGGTTTCTATTTACACATTTCTGATTCAACTAAAAAATGGTTCTTATATCAGGAGTGTAAATGTTTGAGTGTAAAATGTGATTAAAGGACTTGAAACCTACACAACCAGCTAGTAAACCAGCTTATAAAAAAGACATTATTTTCTCTCGTCTTGAATTTATTAGTATCAGAGTCAGTTGCACTTGTGAAAATTGTAATTTCTCTCAGGCGTCATTGTCTTCTACTCTTTCTTGTTTCCCCACTTGGCCATCTTGTTGTTGACAGGAGTCTTCATGAACCGGTCTGACTTCATGTAGGCAGCAATCTTCTCAAGAGCCTACGATGATGATATGAGAACATACCAAGGAATTAAAAAAGAATTACTTTGCAAGGCCACCGCAGGGACAACTCCACATATACAGTGCCCTCTAGAATCATTGGCACCCTTCATGAATATGAGCAAAACAGGCTGTGAAAAAATGTCTTTGCTGTTTATCCTCTTGGTCTTTCACTCAAATTATTCACAAAAATCTTACCTTTTCATTGAAGTAAACTTATTAAAAAAAAAATATATAATGTTGACATTAAATAAATATTTTTCTCCAAAACATATGTGCCATAATTATTGGCACCCCTAGAAAATCTCATGATTAAAATCTAACTGAAGTATAATTCCAGTCATATTTTACATTTTTAAGTTCACCTGTTTGATCAGGAACTCTTAAGTGGTCAACCATGACTTCCTGTTTCACTGGGGTATAAATATGAGGTGACACAGGCCAGAAAGTCTCCAAAATCTGATCTTTGATGTTGTGGGGCTGTTTTTCTTCCAAAGGCCCTGGACATCTTGTTAGGATACATGGTATCATGGACTCAAGGAATTTATGAGCAAAATATTTTGTTTCATGATAAGAATTTAATGTTTCTTTCAATTGTGTTACTTCAGTTAAAAGGTTCGATTTTTGTGAATATTTTTGAATGAAAGATCATGAGGATAAACAATAAAGACATTTTTTCGCATCTCGTTTTGCTCATTTTTACTAAAAAGTGCCAATAATTCTGGAGGGCACTGTACATCGTTTACCTATAGACACCACAGAAACACAGAGACAAAAGGGTGCTAGAGTGCATATTTCCTGACTGTTAGATACAAACAGCACATCCAACACTGACCACTGAAAGGTGCAAACAAACATTTGGGTGCTCTCACCTCAAAACGGTCTAAAAGCTCTTTGAGGTTCTTGAAGTCATCCAGGCACTTAGGCTGAAACATCCTTTGTTGATCCAACAGCTCGTACATGATGAAGTCTACGAAAGTGATCTGTTATAAAGAAAAGGTATAATTCACAAACATTTTAAAAAGCAAAACAGACTTTACAGCTGCACAAATATATAGTTTTATCTGAGCAAAAGTGCTTTTCACTATTAACAGCTCCTTTCTTTCACTTTACATCTGTCACCCAACTCTGCAGTTCATAATATGTCAAATACATGTAAATAATGTGATTGCGTATCATTTTTGGCTTGTAATCGGAGTAATGCATCCTTAAAACTGACTGTGCCACACCCTAACATAATATAATAATATGATTAAATTTGATATAATTTAATGACAGACATACCTTGTCACCAGCAAACCACTTCCTGCCCCCCAAGTAATTGGAGAACTGCTTCAGTAGGTCTGGCAGCGCCTTCAGGTACCCCGGCTTCAGGTTGTCCTGATTTCAGAGAGGTGATGTTGGCATTAGTGGAGACTTGGAGGCGTAAAGTCACACATCCAGGCCATGTCCACGCGACTACCTTTACATTTAAAAAAAAAAAAACGCATATCTTTTGCTACGTTTATGCCGAGCGTCCACACTATGCGGGAGTTTTAGAGAAGAAAAGAGGTTACTTCCTAGTGTGGACGGGCGTAAGCGGAGAAGTTTGGAAACAATGACGTAGACGCCCGCCGTTCGGTACTCGATTGGGTCTTCGCCGTCACGCCCCTGTCACATGACCCTTTTTCAGAGGAAAACAAACAGCCAGGTCAACAGCAGTTGACCTCGTCGTCGGTCCAAGCAAAGAAATCTCTGGTTCCTCTTTTTTCGCCGTTCTTCCTCCGCAGTATTTTCTGCAGCTAAACCGACTGCAGTGTGGTGAACATTTGCTTCCCGTGTACGTGATTGGTCATGTGAGGGCCGTGTGGACCGAGAGCAGCTAAAAAAAAAAAACTATGCTGAAACGCTCCGTTATGAAACGAAAACATATCGGTGTGGATGCAGCCTCAGTGGTGTTGAAGTCTTTATGTAATACTCACAAAGTCAAAGTAGCACATCATCGCAAAGTTGATTCTGAAGTCCATCGCCTGGTTCTCCAAGAAGTCCACACGGACCTTCTCATCCTCCGTCTCTCCACCTGTGATCAGAGCAGATGTAGTGAGGCACTCGGGGAACAAAGACTGAGTTACACCTGAAAAGTGTAGAATTTAGATGTTCCTTCTTTTCAAAATGAAGGAGAAATAAATTATATTTTATTTACAAACATTCAGAATGGATATGAAATAAAATAATGAATAAACACGATACTTACACAAATTGTGCTTACGAGCAATGTATCTCATGATGGCATTGCTCTGCACGATCTTCTTGTCTCCATCCTCCAAGTAAGGCAGCTATGGGGAGATTTTAATACTATTATTAGTTTGTGTTTTATGTTTGCCAACTTTACACTTCAATTGATACTCAAAAGTTAAACTCACTTACATTGGGAAAGTCCATTCCAAGTTTATTTTTCTCATCTAACCAGCCGCTCTTGTCAAAGTCGGGAGCTGTGTGTGAAAGAAATGTGTGTTAGATGATTGAGTAGGTATGGTGTGCGGACACTTAAGTCACTATTTTGGTTAAAATTATTAACTGTAAGCTGAATTGGTAAATTACCGTCACCACAGGCGTAAAACTTGTCCTCATACTTGGAGCCAGTGTACTCCAGCAGCAGGCGGGCAGGCTGGGCGAGCTGCAGGAGTGTACAGAAATCAGAGATGAGAGAGGGGTCGGTCCATTTCTGAGCTCATAGGTCAACACATTTGAACTCTGAGATTCACACATGGATGTGAGCAGATGACATGCATTTCATTTAACCATTGAGGCTTTAAGTCTTGACAAAGCTAAAACAAAAAAGTATGCAGCTTATCAAACCAAACTGTTTCCATGCAACTCCAAGTGCTGAACAGAACAAGTTAAAAAGAACATAACCATTTCAATGGATATAGACTTTTCACGATTTCATGTGACTAACTTACATAACATGTAACCTATGCGATGCTCTGTCGATACTTGTTACGCGCTTACAAACCACAATGAAGTTATGGAGTACAATTTTGGTAGCAAGTCAGATAGAAATAGTTTGAAAGGCGGTGACGCGGTGTGTTTTTTTTTTTTTTTTGCGGAGGGCCGGCAAACCCTTGAACAGTAACGTTACATTATTGACGATACAGCACTGCCTCGAGTACCTTATCGCTTAAATAGTCCGGCGTTGCGAAAATTCGCACCGCGTTTGGTGTGAACAGCTTTTACCGTAATGACGAGTACATGTCGATGGTCAAAGTGCAAAACCTCTTATCTGCAAAATGATCCAGGAAAAGTAGGAATAACCTCCTATCTGCACTTTGTATATTTCTTATTTATTTTATTTTTTTTATTATGTATTGGGTATCAAATACCATTCTGCAAGAAAACAAGTTTTTTTTTTTTTTGTATTCTCAAGAAAGTGCATTTTTTCAGATAGGAGGTTTTGCTCTTCGGCCATCTAAGTGAACGTTACATGCGTACCGGGAAAAAAGACGTGCGGGCTGCTTGACTGCTCTTTAGCGTCAACTGTTAAAATCCACAACAGGCGCTGCTTCATGAACTAAGGAGACGGCTGCACTCACCCCGCGGATCTCCCAGTAAGCCAGTTTCATTGTCGTCATTTTGAATCACTGTAAGAGACCAAATGTGTCAGATAGCGACTGTGGCAGCTTCCTTTTAAAGCGCTGGGGTGAGAGGTGGGCTGGTTTCTTTCTGCAGGAGGTGGGCGGGGTGAACCGGGTGAACCGGGCGGGGTGAACGGGGCGGTCACGCGTTTAGTGGTAGAAATCTGAGATCTGCTCAAAACAAATCTGCTATTGTTCTAACCACGGTCTCAAGTCCTGCCCGTGAATGCAGTCTCAGTCCACAGTAAGGCAGTTACTGACCGGTTCTTTTGTCTGCACAGTCACGGTTCATGTCCAGGGTGTGTGCATATGAACCTGCTCCTACAGGTATATCCATCGCACGTGACCATGCAACGGATAATTAACGCCAGGTAGCATGTATGGAAATCCTGTTTTAGAAAAAAACAATTCAACTTTATTTCTTCAGACACATGAGTCAATACAACAAAAACAAAAAAATACAATGAGAGGACACGAAGATGCAGTTAGTCATAGCAGTTCAAAAGTCACCCGTGGTTTAAAAAAAAAAATAGACATTTGTTCTGTTTCCAAAAGCAAGAAGAATACCTTGCATCACTTTGTGTCGGCTCAGTTAAGGCCTTTATGATTATATTTTTTGATGCAGTCAATCGACATTTAAATTTGTACATAAAATTCCTCAACACAGCATGAAAGGTGGGAACAATACTAGTCAAACATGTGACTTGCACTTGTCCATGTTGGGAGCTTGAGCAAGACTCAAAGCATCATTAAATGCCACCTGAATATTTTTGCTTTTTACTGTGACTGCACCACTAGTGTGCTGTATAAAGTGGAGAACAGTAGGCTCTGAAGAGAGCCGTTTTAACATCTGTACTTAACAGCTTGTTCCGTAACATCACATATGTCATCGTTTCTTGAGCAGCCTGTTCTGTGACGTCACCTTTTCATTCTGCTGCACCTACTCCCTTTATTATTTAAACCCCAGTCTCACACACATTCACAAAGACAGAAATTTGCTAGTAAATTAAGTGTTTTAACTCAAATGAAAGTTTCTACTTATTTAAATCTCAATACAAACTTGGGTTTCTATTTACACATTTCTGATTCAACTAAAAATTGTTCTTATATCAGGAGTGTAAATGTTTGGGAAAGTGTAAAATGTGATTAAAGGACTTGAAACCTACACAAGCAGCTAGTAAACCAGCTTATAAAAAAAAAAACAACAAAAACAAACAATATTTTCTCTCATCTTGAATTTATTAGTATCAGAGTCAGTTGCACTTGTGAAAATTGTAATTTCTCTCAGGCGTCATTGTCTTCTACTCCTTCTGGTTTCCCCACTTGGCCATCTTGTTGTTGACAGGAGTCTTCATGAACCGGTCTGACTTCATGTAGGCAGCAATCTTCTCAAGAGCCTACGATGATGATATGATAACATACCAAGGAATTAAAAAAGAATTACTTTGCAAGGCCACCGCAGGGACAACTCCACATAATACATCATTTACCTCTAGACATCACAGAGACTATATAGATCATACATTAATATTTCCTGACTTCGATACAAACAGCACATCCAACACTGACCACTGAAAGGTGCAAACAAACATTTGGGTGCTCTCACCTCAAAACGGTCTAAAAGCTCTTTGAGGTTCTTGAAGTCATCCAGGCACTTAGGCTGAAACATCCTGTGCTGATCCAACAGCTCGTACATAAGGAAGTCTACGAAAGTGATCTGTTATAAAGAAAAAAGGTATAATTTACAAAACATGTTAAAAAGCAAAACAGACTTTATAGCTGCACAAATATATAGTTTTTATCTCAGCAAAAGCGTTTTTCACTATCACCAGCCCCTTTCTTTCACTTTACAGCTGTCACCCAACTCTGCAGTTCTCGCTCCGCTCTATGAAGCTTTACGATCTGCTCAAGCTCATGGTTTTGGTTTTTTCCCCTCACAGATTCACTGCTCGGTTCAGTCTCACCTCAAAGCAACAGTATTTCCATAAAAAAATGCTCCAATAAATCTAATATAAGCTACCTGCCGAGCACCAAATGACAGTTAATAACCATACAGCAGCTCCAGACTCGATTATATTTATCAAAACAACTCAGAATGTAAACGCTAATGTTAGTTCAAAAGGCCATAATCTGTCAAATGCATGTAATTAATGTGATTGCGTATCATTTTTGGCTTGTAATCAGAGTAATGAGTCTTTAAAACTGACTGTGCCACAACCTAACATAATATAATAATAAGATTAAATTTAATATAATGTAATGACGGACATACCTTGTCACCAGCAAACCACTTCCTGCCCCCCAAGAAATTGGAGAACTGCTTCAGTAGGTCTGGCAGCGCCTTCAGGTACCCCGGCTTCAGGTTGTCCTGATTTCAGAGAGGTGATGTTGGCATTAGTGGAGACTTGGAGGCGTAAAGTCACACATCCAGTGGTGTTGAAGTCTTTATGTAGTACTCACAAAGTCAGCGTAGCACAGCCTCACAAAGCCGTTTCTGAAGTCCATCGCCTGGTTCTCCAAGAAGTCCACACGGACCTTCTCATCCTCCGTCTCTCCACCTGTGATCAGAGCAGATGTAGTGAGGCACTCGGGGAACAAAGACGGAGTTACACCTGAAAAGTGCATCATTGTGTGGTTCCTTCTTTTAAAAAGGAGATCATGAGAAATAAATAAATTAGATTTTATTTTGAAACCTTCAGAATGGATGAATTGAAATAGACATGAAACAAAAAAAAAGCATCTCTTTTGAACAAAATATCAATATGTGGAATAAACAGGATACTTACACAAATTGTGCTTACGAGCAATGTATCTCATGATGGCATTGCTCTGCACGATCTTCCTGTCTCCATCCTCCAAGTAAGGCAGCTATGGGGAGATGTTAACACCATTATTAGTTTGTGTTTTATATTTGCCAATTAATGCGCAAAAAGTTAAAATCACTTACATTGGGAAACTCCATTCCAAGTTTATTTTTCTCATCTAACCAGCAGCTCTTGTCAAATTTGGGAGCTGTGTGTGAAAGAAATGTGTGTTAGATGATTGAGTAGGTATGGCGTGCGGACACTTAAGTCACTATTTTGGTTAAAATGATAAACTGTAAGCTGAATTGGTAAGTTACCTTCACCACAGACGTAAAACTTGTCCTCATACTTGGAGCCAGTGTACTCCAGCAGCAGGCGGGCAGGCTGGGCGAGCTGCAGGAGTGTACAGAAATCAGAGATGAGAGGGATGTGAACAGATGACATGCATTGACATTAACAAACATCAGTTGTGTGGCAAAAACTATTGATTAATCTATGAGCCAATTAAATGATAAACGTTAGCGATTCAAAATAAATATAGGTGACAATCAATACGTATGTTAATTGTTGTAGTAATGAGTGGTTTATCAGGTACAAGTACAAAACATTTGCTGCAGAGTCTCAAATGGAAAGCTTTTCTTTGTTGTGCGATACAATTTAATCATTGAGGTTTTAAACCTAAAACAAAAAGTATGCAGCTTATCAAACCAAACTGTTTCCATACAACTCCAAGTTCCTGAACATAAGTTAAAAAGAACATAACCATTTCAATGCATATAGACTTTTTCACGATTTTAGCTGTTCGGGAGAGCTAACGTTACATTGTTGCACCGCCAGTAGTTCACTTATCTAACGTCACTCGCACGAGCGCGTGCACTTTGATGTTACTAACTTACATAACAAGTAACCTGAGCGAGGCGCTGTTTATACCTCTTATATGCTTACAAAGCACAATGAAGTTATGCAATACAAGTACAATTTTGGTAGCAAGTCAGACAGAAACAGTTTGAAAGGCGGTGATTTTTGTCGGCTGTTTAGCTGCAGCCGTTCAGACCCGCTGCTCGCGACACGAGCTGCTTCATGAACAAAGGAGACGGCTGCACTCACCCCGCGAATGTCCCAGTAAGCCAGTTTCATTGTCGTCATTTTGAATCACTTTTGGAGACCAAATGTGTCAGATAGCGACTGTGGCAGCTTCTTTTAAAGCGCTGGGGTGAGAGGTGGGCTGGTTTCTTTCTGCAGGAGGTGGGCGGGGTGAACCGGGCGGGGTGAACGGGGCGGTCACGCGTTTAGTGGTAGAAATCTCAGACCTGCTCGAAACCCGTCTGCTATTGGTCCGACGACGGATTCAAATCCTTCCCGTGAATGCAGTCTCAGCCTGCGTCGACAGTAAGGCAGTTACTGACCGGTTCTTTTGTTTGCACAGCCACGGTTCATTTCCAGAGTGTGTGCATATGAACCTGCTCCTACAGGTATATCCATCTCACGTGACCATGCAACTGATAATCGACGCCAGGTAGCATGTATGGAAATCCTGTTTTAGCCTAACAGGGTGCAAGTTCAGACAGAAACCACAATAAAAGCTCCTATATGTCTGTACTGCAAGAATGTATGCAGGGATCACTGTACAGAGCTTTTACACGGCACCGTGGATCACCTGCATTCAAAAGAGTTTCTTCAGGTGGATGTTGTGCAAGCATTTGCTTCCACACAAAAAGTAACAGGGAAAAAGATGAAAGTTAATTTTAACCTTGGCAATGGTAAAACAATACCAACTGAAGTTCCAGTTTCTAGTTTTTTTTCTGGAGCTTTTAAAAGTATCACATGGTATTCATCAGCAGATTTACTCAGCTGTCTCTTCAGTGCAAGTAGTTTAAAAACTATATATTTTATCAATAGCACTTTTTCAAGAGGTCTGGAAGTAGCTGGGAAGTGGATTTAGGTACAGGTACTAGTGCAGTATATCAGGGCTATTTTGGTTATCAATTAACTTATCGACCATGTTTTGATAGTATAGTGAGAAACACGCAAAATAATGACAATTGAGCCTAAAGTGATTATAATCTGCCTACTCAGTCTTACAAATACTAAAACAAATGTAATTTACAATGATACAATTACAGAAATGCTTGCACATTTACTTCTGCTCATTTTCACATGACAAATGTCTTGAACAATTAATCATTAGAAATATAATCTATTACTTTTTAGTAGATCAGCTAATTGACAATCGTTTTAACATTACCAGACAAATACAGTCATATTATAAGATTTATGGTACAATGTTTTCGAGCTATATATATGTATATATATATATATATATATATATATATATATATATATATATACTTTGCAGCCATACCTCAATCCTTTGTAACCAGTCTGAAGTTTGTGTTGGACTTTATGCTCACTTTGACCCACATTGGAGAGTAATGAGCTGAATATGAGTATGACACCACACAATGCTCACTTTGTATCACGTCTTTTATTCTCTCCCACAACTGACCACAAAAAGCCTTCTAACAAATAACTGCTGAAACTCAAACAGACCTTCATTTTGACATAATGTAACTCTATCGCAAACAGCACACATAATACTTTGGGGAGGGGAACTTAGGGCATTTGAATAGTAACAAGAAACCCCAGAGATAACATCAGGACCCAGACTGAAGGCAGAAGTTTGAAAAGGTTACGTCAAGTTAGTCGACTTTCAGTTCTCAAAACATTTGTTTATTCATAAATGTGGCACCAGTTGGAAAACTGAAGGAACAGATCATGCCTCTTTCACTGTACTATGACTCAAACCTGTATGCATTTTAAATATCTGTGCGTAAACGACAGCTCAGACTAAAACAATATCATAAAATAAGAGTTAATATAATGAGATGCTTCAACCGAGTAGCATTACTGCACACTAGAAGCAAATATTGACGAGCAAATATTGACGAGCAAATATTGACGGAAATAAAAGTATTGCCTATATCATGTAAATGTCATGCCTGATTACTAAACTGTAAACACGTGTTTGATTGCGATTATTCGTTGACAAGAGATATTAAAGTTTCACAAAGACATACCTCTATTATAGCCGTGCACCTACTATTTTGCATATTTACACATCATGACTGTTTGATCCAGATAAAAGCAACTGCAAACTCTATTCTGGGTGATATAATCTAAACTAAACCACTTTCTTCAAAACTATACAGCTTGCCTTACTAACTGGGTTTGACTTTCACACAGGTGAGTATAGCCCATAACACCCAGCTCCAAAGCAATGTATCAAGATCTGACAGGAAGTCAGAAACACATTACATCGGGATGCATTGCGTGTAGTGATGACTCATGAGAATATAAATGATAAGTCATCTAAAAGCAGTCATATAAGCATTATGAAACAAACATACTGCTGCGGCAGCATGACTTGCTCAAACCAATGTACTGTCATGGCAGCACAGACAAAGGGACCACATTCCACCCCACCCTAAAATAACCCCTCCCCCTCTCAGCTCCTCCCCAGTGAGACAGGTGAATCACTCCCCTGTGCTTCAAAGGGAGTTCAACATACCCAGGAGATCTGCTCGTTATCCGCTAATCCGAACTCCATCGCTGGTTATCAACTTGGTAAATCAAACCCCGGCTTTCTTAATATCTCGAGTGCACCCACATGAATTGTTGGCATTGTTAGCAGCATATGACTAATCGTACACATGTACAAGTCAACGAGGAGAAAACTGTAATATTTATATAACGTCGACACGTCGCACTGCTACACACAGCTCAAGAAGCTGACACACATAAGTGAATATGAATATATGATAAGATAATATACACAGATTGTTTTCTTTTTGCTCCCAAATCCGTTTCACATCGCCATGGTTGCAGCTCAAAAAGAATAAAGCGAAAATATTGTCATAAGAATGTGTCTGCAATTTTTTTTTTTGTATGGTCAGACTTGGCCAGATGCATGGTTAATTTCTTCTATTCTTTCTTCTTTCAAAGGAGTTATTTCTTGTCAAATTGTAAAAATACCTAAATAAAATATTAAGTATATAAAAAAAAAAGAATGTGTCTGCAAAACATGAATTTACAGAAACAGACACATGTAATTACAGTCAGATTTATCGTGCTCTAGATGTGGCAGTGATATTATAAATGTTTTAAGTTCGTCAGTTTAAACTGTGCTGCTATTTGTATTTGTGTAATATTATCCAACGATCCACGTGCCGAGCTTTCATTGGTCAATAGGTGGTGCTTTTGTATGAGTTGATCTCTTGTCTCAAACATTACCTGCCCTGAAGCAGGTCAGGTGTTCAGCACAAGTTATTCAAACCTGGTAAGAAGCGCTTCCCCGTCACAGGGAGCTTAGTAACCAGAGACCTTAAATACTGTTAATTTAGCAGCAAAGAGACAGTTCTGTGTCAACCTCCAGTCTTTCCTTTCTCTTTCTCAGCAACTCAGCTTGCTCCTCCAGCTTGTGCTTCTCCTTTAATGCTGCGGCGCGAACTTCAAGCGCTGCTCCCCCTGAATCCGTACAGATGAAGATTTGCTGGTTCTCTATCTGGCGTGACTTTTTCTGCTTGATTTCTCAATAGAAACATTTGTTTCCACATTGGAAATGCTGTCTCTGGGTTTTACTTCGCTCTCATAATCGTCACACTTTTCATCACGTTTGAAAATGTCTGCATTTAGACAACCACTTAGTCACAGCATCAGTAAATTCATTCACACCCAACATTTTTGCTTTGAACCGTATCTCGTGTTTCTCCTTTTCTTCATGAGATAAGATTTGTGACAGAGATTGATGTTGTTCCTTTGCTTCATTGCAGAGAGTTATGTATTTATCAAAAGTACATTGCACCACTGTTTCATATTCTCTGTCATGCATTAGGTCTTTAATTGTCCTTTTAAAGTCAGAAGCTTTATTTAGTTTGGCCTTCCGAGCCTTTTGTAGCTTGTCCAGTTTACCCATTAATGCCTTTTGTGTCAGTTTAGTATACGTTCACTGACAGATTGTGTTTCTCTTTCCTCATTGGCTGCGCTGGGATTGAACTGTGTTTCATTAACAACAGAACCTTGATTTTGTACCTTTAGGCCTATATAAGAATCCATCATTTATTAAACACAATTCAAAATGAAACCACCCGTACAGCTCGATCCAGCTGTCAAATTCACCCAAATAATGCAAGGCAAAAAACTAGAGACAGCTGTGAGAAGAAACATTATGTCTGATATTGATTTGATTACATGAATGCAATAATATTACTTTATTATGACTTTTTTCGACATACTTTAGTGTCTTTAATAAATATCCAGTTTATATCTTAAAGCCACCGTGGGGCGAACGGGAGAACTTATACGGACGCGTGTTATGCCACAAACAAATCACATTGTCTTCTCTGGTGAAACTCAAACACAGACCTCATTTGTCTAAATTCAAATTTGTCTTTATCAATTTTGTAACCTGCAGTTTTCAGTTTCACTCATTTTCTTTCTGGGATGTAAAAAAAAAAAAAACTAGTCAAGCACTCCAATGTGAACATTTATTTATCTGAGACACAAATGCAATAAAATAATATTTCACAAACGGCACATACAATTCTCTTGGAGGGACACTTTGGGCTTTTGAATAGCAACAGGGAAACCCCAGAGATAACACCAGGACCCAGACTTAAGGCAGGAGTTTGAAAAGGGTGCGTCAAGTTAGTCGACTTTCAATTCTCTAAACATTTGCTTATTCAAGAACTTTGTGCAAAAAGTGGAAACTGAAGGAACAGATCATGCATCATTCTCTGTACTATGATTCAGAAATGTGTGTATTTTAAATACAGTGTGTAAAGGACAGCTCAGAGTTACGGTTCAGACTGAAACAATCATAAAAGAGTTAGTATAAGATGCTACAACTGAGTAGCATTACTACACACCAGAAACAAATATTGAGGAGTTAACATGCAACTCTACTGAATAACTGTAAGGACTGTAAAAAGAAATCCCAACGACCATATGACACAGAACAGCTGTGGGAAATATGTTAAAATGACCAGTAATACAGAAGATGGAGATTTTTCTGCCAGTTATACAGCAGAAGTTATTGTCCTGTGGATAATTACACTATAAAATGTCAAATAAACAAACGAAAATCCATGCAGTTTTGGCAATATGAATATTCTTGAAAGCTTTTTGCATCGTGTTAAACAAATTTGAAACTTTATGATTTGGTAAGTAGTCAGGGCCTTCGCCAGGATACTAGAACTACTGATGTCATCGTTTGTAGTCCACCTCAGCCATTACTTTGGCACGAAAAAAAGTTATTTTATTATTATTATTATTTCATTCATTATTTATGCAGTTAGCTATTTATAGATTTTTTGGAGGTCAAACAATCTCTCAAACTTATAGCAAACTGCCCATTTAATTAATTTTGAAGGAGTGGAAAATATATATATACGCTTGCTCTGACCTGCTAATGTTAGCTTTGCCAGGTAGTTCAGTCTGCTAGATAGCAGCTAGTTACATCAGGCTGTGTAAATATTTACCAACAACTAATCTCTTTGTAAGAACTGGTTTGTGTGGTGGGACATGTATTATTTTAATGATGCATAAATCTCCACTTAGTAAACTCTTAAAGTAACGCTTAAGTTTGAACTGAAGGTGCAATGTGTAAGATGTGGCCACATACTCCAAAGAAATAGGAGGCAGCATTTCATATCTATACTGTCATCGGTTATAAAAAAATAAAAAAATAAGAAAAGCCAACTACACAGTAACAGCAGGGCAAAAGTATGCAACAGTTAACCGCGATAATCTCATTTCTGCCATTTGGGATTTTTTTTCTCGTTAACGAACACGTTCAACGTGACGAGCCGGTTATGGCTGGAAAGGATCCGTCTTGTGTAAAACTCAAGCTAGAGTTTGTATGTGTTCACCAGAGTTCATGATCATGTGTTTACATCTTTGCGTCGGCCGACAGCCTCGCAGTAATCTTGTATCTCTATACTGGTAAGGTGACGTTAGCGGTGCATGTTCACATGCTAGTTTGAAAGCGGTGTGTTATTTGTTTAAGATTAAGGTTCAAAGCTAAGGTTCTTTTTTATTATCTTAAAGTTACATTGAGGAACTTTCATTTTGTGTTGATTTTGGTGCCCCCAGTGGACAATAGCGGTAATATTTACGAGCACCAGATTCCCTGAAGAAAACCTCTTATTTTACTGCAGCAGGGTCTGACAGTCTGCCCCGCTCAGACCTGGTTCTGGTTTTCCCGAGCCTCCCTTTCCTCTAGCGGGCCCAACAACAAGGCCTGCGTCTCCGGCAGCGGTGTGTTGGTGTTGCCCTGAGCCTGACGGAGCCCCGCTGGCAGAGATGCTGAATCTTTATACGGCGTCATTGTTACATTCAGACTGTTTCATAAGCAGTTAAGAGTAAGTGGAAATTACAACATACAACAGAAATACAAAAGCAACAGTCTTGCCATCTCCATCCGGACCACCTCGGAAATCCAGATCCTTTCCGAGTTTGTTTTTTCCACCCCGAGTCGTTCTGATTACAACGTTCTGATTGCAACGTTCTGATTACACGAGATGAATCCTTTCTAGCCATAACCGCGACGAGCCCTCGGGGCTGCTCAGCTTTATAGTGTTGGAGCGAAGGCAGACTTGGAGACGGCAGTGACTCACTATCGCGTCTCAAGGAGAAAGTGATATTACAAGACAGAACTAGCTGGTAGACATCCTCATTTTACAACATATCTCTGAAACACAACACATAGAGGTATTTGACATAACCTTTTCACATTTGGTTGATAATGTTCATTTTTTGAACATTTTAAACTAAAAATCTGTCCATATCTTACACATTGCACCTTTTACCAACTGGTGCAACCAGCTCCTGGAAACCAACAACTCTGACTAAAAAATCTCTCTCAGAACTTTCACTCTACTTTCCATATAACAAGTACCAGGTTTCAAAGCCTTCTCCTCACTGCACATTGGTTCATTTTGAAATATATGGAGTCTATAAATATGGGAATATGCTTTCCACCTGTTTTTAACTTCAGAAAGTAACCTTCCCCATGGTCCCTAAAACCTTCAACATTTCCTGAAATGAAACCAAGAGCATGAACTCAGTGTCCTCAATGGTTGCTACCATTAGTTAGACTCTTTACTTTTACTTTTTTTCCACGAAAATCTTAATATTAAAAAATAAATACATCAAGAGACAACGTGAAATTGACATGACAAATTACACAAAGAATGACGCAAGAAACTAAAGGAAGTAAACATCTTGGGTACACAGATTATAGGTCCTCTCATACTGCCACAGTGGCAACTCTCATACTTGTCTCGAGACAAAGCTTTTCTCTTTTCACAGGTGTGATATGTTGATATGCAAATCTGTACAATGTCCTGATGTGAAAACGGGGAATGTCGAGAGTGTTTGTGTTGCGGTGCATGTTCACTTCTCTCCCTGCCCGGCTCCCATACACAGGCTGCCCTCTTCCTCGATGGTCTCCAGCTCGTCTGTGCGGATGGCCTGTGTGATTAAATTCAACTCCTCACACATGGTCTCGTACCGATACGCCACGCGGATGCCAGGGACGTTGGTGCGCCTGATGTCGTTACACTCCTGCCCCTCCTTGGTGTGATTGGGGCCGAGCCAAGAGCACTTCACCTGATCC
This sequence comes from Ophiodon elongatus, assembly GCA_016806645.1. Lineage (NCBI taxonomy): Eukaryota > Metazoa > Chordata > Actinopteri > Perciformes > Hexagrammidae > Ophiodon > Ophiodon elongatus. The sequence continues at coordinate 1,838,647 of JACSYO010000285.1, read as the reverse complement.
GGGAGAGGAGTAAAAATTAAACTGTGTGCAGAACAATAGACGGAGGAGGGAGTGGCGTAGTTATAGACGGTAAAACTGGAGAACGTGTTTAGTGCTATAAAGATAAGTGGTACCCTTTGAGAGAATCCGCTCATCAGCACGCTGTTTCTGGCCAGCTCACACATGTCGCATGAGCTCAGTTTCCACACCTGAGCAGCAATGCTGTACTCCTCCATCAAGGGCTCCTTCACAGAGCACAGAATAAATATCACCATAAGGTATAATGCATATATATATATATATATTTATATATATATATATATCCTATAATGCAGGGCAATGATCGACTGGCTGTGTCCACTGACCTTGGTGAAGTGAAACTGCAGAGGGTCGTCCGTGGACAGAGAGACCACGAGGCCTCTGGACAGGTACTCTGGTAAAGGGTTGCGATGGTAGCTGAGGAACAGGCTGTTATTGCTGAGAGGGGACATGGCGATACCTATCTGGGCCAAGTAGTACAGGTACTGCAGCACAGGAGCCTGGAGGAGCACAAGGCACAATGTGTGCTGTGATGAACAACCAACGCTCGAGGAGTAGATTAATACCACAGTCCTAATTTTCCATGAGCCTTTAAGGAAGGCAATTGTAATTATTACTCAACTGAACAAGCAGTTATATTATCTATAATTAGATTAATAATTTCCTGACAAACTCTTGGACTAATAAAGTAAGTTGTGAAATTGAGGCCACACCTTCCTGAGCAGCAGCCCATGGGAGATGTTCTCTGACAGCATGAAGCCAGACACCAGGTGGTGGATCGGCCCCGCCTCCCCACAATGTGGACGGAGGACGAGCGTGTAAAACCCTCGCTGCCTGGAACCAAATACACACAGATACCAGAAGGTGACTTCAACGGGGGGTAGCATAGCTAGAACAGATTTCAGCTTTGTTTGAGGTGTAAACAATCAGGCAAAGTATAGTCTGCATATTAACATTCGTTGCGCTCCCCTCCAACAGATGAATCCCTGAGTACAAAAGTGTATTTTGTTGTTTGTTACTCTGTGCTACAGGAATATGAAGCTAATCTGCACACACACATGCATACATTTGACTTGTTATGAAGGTTTCTTTGTATTCTGTTTTAAATGAGAAGGTGGAGTTGAGACAATTTGCTATGAAATCAGTTCAGGATGCATTCAAAATTTTAAATCTTTCATGAACGAGTCCTGTAATTAATAATTAATGTCATAAAGTTATTCAATCTATTCCATTTCAAACTATTTACGTGCACAATATTCTCTCTTTCTCAAATAATTGTGTCTTTATGTGTTGTGTTTTGTAACTGGAAAAATGTGAAGGAAAAGAAAGAATTGTATTTTTTTAATACATTCTACATATAAGATTCAGAAATTACAATAGAAATATAAGGAAAACAAAAAAGTTAAACCTTTGGGAAGAAAAGCTTGTTGTTCCATTATTATTTGCATATAAACTGCAATTTTTCTTGGATATTTAACATATTTTCAAACTGGTTTTGTGCCTCACGGATAAAAAAATAAAAGAAGAAAATAATAGTAGATCATGTACCTGCGCAGGTGGTTCAGCACGGTCATGTTAGCGTACATATAGTAGAGGTAGTAGGAGTAGGGCGGGTTGTCCTCCTCTGTCCAGTTGACCGGCAGCGGACTGTCCAGGTTGAAGATGTGCTGCTCTGGTTTCGATTCATCGTCCACGCTGTCAAAGCCCACGACCTGTGTGAGGAACCAACAAGAGATCCATGACACCTTTGAGATCTGGCTACGTGTGAATAATATAAATTCATGATTCATGACCAGCAAAGACTTCGTACGTGCTGAAGGAAGAGGTGCAGCTCTGGGTGGCTGCTGGGGTTGACTGTGACCTCAAACAGAGGCATGAAGATATTCTCCAGCATCTCTTGGAAGTTACACAGCTGTTTCTTCGTGTGGTAGACGTCACTTTGAGGGAGAAATACAAATGAGGAAGTGACTTGTGAGATTATGGTTGTGTTTGTAAAATGTACTCATGCATGCTACAGATATTTCAATAGATGCTTAGTGACTAATGTGTGTTTGTAGACCTCAACAAGGTTTATTCAGTGGTGGAAGAGTATTCAGGTATTTATGTGTGTATGGAATGTGATACTTAACAAAATTATCATCCAGGAGGAGGTAGAGCTATTTTTTTTTTTATTTTCTATTATGTGTAATCTATAACAAATCATCAAAAATGTATCGTTTTATAAGTAAAATTGAAATGTGTAACACAATTTTTTTATAGTGAAGAAACTTCTTTACAAAACAATTGTAGGTAAATAAAATAAAGTGGCATAAAGTTGAAATTCCTCCATATTGCAGGCCTATTTAAGTACAATATTTGAGTAAACATAGTATCACACCACTAGAGTTACTCACAAGAGCCTCGGCACTTGCACAAGCCAGCGCACATTGCCGGAGTAGACCTGATGTTTCACGGCCCACTGGGCCAGTTTGTCCCACTCGTCCCTGGAGCGTCCGTAGATCGACAACCTGAGCTCCACGTTCTGGTACTTGCTCTCCTCCAGGTCTGCCATCACCTCCTGAAAAGCAGTGACACAATCGATCAGCAGATGGCGCCGGTGTCTCATGCGCTCATTCTGCAGCTATCAGTGGTGATGGCATTGTTTAAAGTGCAAGCGAGGACCTTAATAATGTGGCCAAAGTATTTCCCCTCGATGTGGTTGTCTGTTTTGATGAAGATCTCTCTCAAGATGGACTCGCCAATGGGGTTGTATTTGGCATTGAACTTGTCAAAGCGATGAAAAGTGTTACGGTCCTGCAAGAAGAGTTGAAACACCAATTCAAATAATCTCAGAAATCTTACATTTTGGTACGTTTTTTAACCAACTGATTATCTTTTTGTCCATCCATCATGGCCGTCACTCACTGCGTGCATGTCCAGGGTGTCCACGCTCAGGTCAAACGCTGTCAGGTTCATGGTCTCAAACACCTCCATGAGCGTCTGACCCTTGCCTCTTTCTACATGCACAATCTCCTTAGGATACTTCTTCATTGCCCTTTTGATAAAACGCAGTAGGTGCTTCTGGTTCATGCAGGATGAAGCGTGAATGTGTGTGTCCACCTGTAAAAATTGATAAATGAGACAATTTTATTTTTTTATATATTGGGAGTCTGGTTCTGGATAAACGATTTTGATTAGGCTCAGTAGAAATAGCTGTCAAGTTCACCTTACGGATATTGTAAAAGTCGCGATGTGGGACTTTCTTCTGTGCTGCCAACTCTTTCATCTCATTCAGCAGAATGTGCATCTGGAACTTGGAGCTGAGATACTGCAGACGACGGTAGCAGAAGGACTTTCTGCAGCAGAGGAAGAGACAAAAACAAGTAATTGTTACTTTCTGAGAGAGATTGAAAATGTGGTTCAGATGGTTCAAAAAGTAAAGAGACCAGAAAGTCTTGTGATAAACAATTTGAACTGTCCTAGTATCATCATTTATCAATAATCAGGAGGCGTACACTGGTCCGTTGATGATGAGGGCCATCATCACGTTCATGTCGGCGATATACTCCCGCAGGTCTGGATATGGCAGGTCCAGCTCTGTGCTCCTGTTGGCAACATCAGAACATAAGCAAGAAAGTCTCCAACAAAAGGTGTGAGTCCAAAAACCTGACAAGCATCCAACCACATCGAGGACTACAAGGTGAAGCATGCAAGTGATTCATCAATAATCGTCTCACTTTTCCATAACGTTCCTCGTTGTGTACACATGCATGACACCATCCACCATCTTGCAGCCGTAACCCACGTCATGGGGCATGCTGGCAGGGTCCTGGTTCTCATAGGGATGCGTTTCGGGAGCAGGTGGGTGCATTGAGGCATCTGAGAGGAAGCAGAATGTCGCACTGTGTCACGGCTCTGAACGAGGTGGGAACGCACATGCAGCTAAGGTCTGATTTTTACAGCCTGCACGTTGCGACAGCCCGCTAAGGGGTGTGTGACAGATGGATTGTGAAATCTGTGGGTGTGTCCAGTTATGTCTTAATATGAGAGTACGGCACATGACACTGGACATGACTTGTATTCCCATATTTAAGAACCAGTGTGTAGGGATCAATTGGCTCAAGTGGAATATCATATTCACAACTATGTTTTCATTAGTGTATAATCACCTGAAACTAAGAATCGTTGTGTTTTTGTTAGCTTAGAATGAGCCCTTCGTATCTACATAGGGAACAGGCCACCGTAGGTTATGCATGCTTGGAAAGTGGGAGTGGTGTTGACTGTTGTTTTGAGGTATTAATCAGTTTTGTTGTTGCTTTTGTCTACAGATATGATATCTATTGCTCGTCTGTCTGTCTTGGAGGAGGGATCCCTCCTCAGGTTTTTAGTTTTTTTTTGGCTAGTTTTTCCTCATTCGCCTTGAGGGTCTGAGGACAGAGGATGTCTTATACAGAATAGTTTGAGTAAAAATATGTGATTCGTGATTTTGGACCACACAAATAAATTGATAACATTATTATTTTTGTGTTATTACATGTAAGGAAATGGCATAAAAGGTGCCCAACAAAACTCAAGGTTCTCAGAATTATAACATTTTTTTAATATCTCAAAAAAAACAAAAATATACAAATATACAACTTGCAATAGACAACAAAGAAAAGCAGCAATCCTCAAATATGAGAAGCTGGAATGAGAAAATGAGAAATTACATAAATATACTTTAGGATGAATCAACTATCATAGTTGTTGGAGAATAATCTTTGAACGACTAAACGTTTCAGCACAAATCAGGGCCTCCTACTTGTGAAGTATGGATGCATGTTTTTTTGTGCCCAGTACACGAGGATATCAGTGCGGGGGTGTAGATGTGCACATGCGTATAAACCTGCAGTGAATGAGGTCTCTGGGATCTCCTCCTCATAGATATCCAAGTCCAGAGGCCTCTCACTCAGCTCCTGGAGGCAGCGAGCGGTGGTCCTGCAGAAACTCTGCAGCGACAGACCCATATACTTCTGTCTGATGAACAGAGCCTTCACCACGCACTTGGCTGCGTCCAACAGATCTGTGAAAGGAACCTTGAGAGAAGAACAATAGAACGAGAAGGAATGAAGATGGAAGAATAGAAAAAAAAAGAAGAGAGGAGGTGTTACTTAATCAGAGAGGAGGTGTTACTTAATTGTGAGAAACACCACAAAGTGCTTCCAGTAAGAAATACTTTCTTTTCCAACTCTCCCTGCGTTACTGCTACTCTGACTTACCCCACATTTCTCCTCTCCAGAGATAGCGACCCGCTGGTACTCTTTCTCTGGAACCGGTTCTCTCTCCTGCAGGTCAGGAGCTTCGCTCTGCTCCTTCATGTATCTGATAATAGATCAAGAAAGAAATTGCTTAAACTATTTTCTATTCTGGCATAATGACACAACTGTTGCCTGTAGCCAGGGAAGAAAACACTCACTCAAGATCCGTGGCGCTGTCAGTCTTCATGAACTCCTGTTTGGCTCGCAGGAGGATGTCGGGTTCGAACCTGAGCACAGAGAGGCTCATTGTTGTTAGCTTTCGGATCATCAGAGCAGAGTCTGGCTGCAAATGCAGCAACAAATGTTAACTAACAACCTCTTCTCTTCACTTACTTCACATCCTGGCTGATCTGCCGCTCAAGTCGATGACGCCTCTCCTCCAGCTGTTCGATGGGGCTGTCCTCTGGAAATTCATAGGGGGCGCTGCGCATCTCACTCTCTGTCAGAGTGCGTGAGAACAGCTCCTTCACACGGACACACATACAGTACACAACATTATGAAAGTCTACACTTCTAGCTACAAGTCATTTTAAAGTAAATCTTTGAGGTTATTAATTCCCAGAGTACTAACCTCAGCAATCTCCTTGTACTTCCCGTCCATGGATGTACGCAAGTCAATGGATTGTTTCAAGGCCACTGGGATCCCAGGCAAGGAATGCTGGGAAGTGAGGAGGTGGCGGGCACCACGGAGATCAGCTGGAGATAAAGAGGAGGAGAAAGAGGGAAACTCATAAAATGAGTGAGAAAATTATGTATTTTTGGAAGTACTGAAGAATGTCTCCTCTAGAATAATCCAAGCTTTATTGTAAAATCAAGAAACGAAGAACGGCACATTAAGGCCTCGGTATCTTCTAATCGTAGTCAGACAAGTAACGACTAATTTCAGGCGCTCTAAAGACGCAGGTCGAAAAGATCATAAATCAGTTTCGCTCGCAGCAGCTGCATCCTATTAACTGTCAATGAGATTATCGAGCAAGATAAAAATAGCAAATGTCTGGTGAGAAAAAAGTGGGCGAGACATGAAAAGGAATCAGCGAAACTAGCTTAATCAGTTTAATGACAGTATTCTGTCTTTATGATTTCTCATTTCTTCAACATGTAATTCACAGTGACCAAAACCGTGTGCAGAAGATTGCTCCACTGTCAGTGGGCCTTTAGATAAGATAAGATAAGATATCCTTTATTAGTCCCGCAAGGGGACATTTGCAGGATCACAGCAACAGCAATTACACAACAGCGGAGGTCTGAGGTCAGCGCCTCGAGACACAATGGAGCATTCAGGTGGAGAGCCCATCAGCACATCCACCGGCTAATACCCTCCATTGTTGACATTTCAAGACTCAAGTTTTAGACAAACCCAGTTGTCATGGAAAGGGAAAAAAAAAGAAAAAGAAGGGGGGCTGGGGGGGGTCATTGAAAAAAGACAAAGACGGCTGGTGAGTGGATGCTCGGAGAGGAGGTTGTCAGCAGCGATGAGGAAAGCAAAGATGTGAAGCATTCGTCTGTAAGAAACAAATAGTGAGGAGAGACAGCGCTTTCACTGCCGTGAGTGTATATTTAGCAGACTGTCTGCAATGATAATCATCTTTCCCTCGAAACTGCACACCTGCCACTGAAATATTCATCATCCTGTTAAATATTTCATCCCGTGTGTGCTGGAGTGTCATTGATCCTGTTGTCTGTCAGCATTTATTGACCATACACAGAAAAAGGTCAAAGGATACCTGCAGTGTTGTCTGTTTTGATCCTGATTTATTTAACACGGCGTGTCTGAGTCGGCTCTATGTGAAGAATCGAGGATACAGAAGAGGCCAAATAACCGGGCTGATTAGGACTCGAGTAAAAGTTTCATTAAAGGTACAAAAACACTTGAGAAGGCAGACGTAACGGTGGCTGCGGAGAGAAAAGAGGTGATGGTGTGATCATTGGCCACAATTCGCCACGTTGCTTATCACCTTCTGCTTCACGCTGTCCAATCAACACGTCCCACTCAACACGCCGCACCACAAGGCAGCGACCTCAAAACATACACAAGTAAATCGGACTAAAATACCTCAGCGAACACGGAGGGAAACTCAAACTTCTTCAGTTCATAAATATTCAAGTGGGCTCGTGCTTTGACCTTCAAAAGGCTGGATAGTAGTTCAAAGTTCAAATCAAGAAAATGATGTATAAATAATAGAATTTAATGTTATTTAATGAGATCGCCTCTACAGGAAAAAAATTTAACCATATGAGTTAATTTGTGAGGTATTTTGAAAATAAGACACAAAATGATGGTAGATAGAGAAAAATATATATTTGGAAAACATTAATATAAATAGTCATTATTACGATTCTTAAAATAAAATAAGCAAGAACTTTAACAGACTGAGAGTAAAACAAAACGTTTACAAATGTTACAAAAGGGTAGCAGAACATGTGTAGTATGTAGCTATGCTATGTTACACCATGAAAAGTAAATAGTAAAATGTTAAATATAAAATAAACACAGATTAAGACTGTGTTTGTCCACTTACCAACACATGCAGTGTTATTGAATTGCCATCATAATGATTACAAGGAATGTATTAGCTGAGACATTATCTATGTGCACTCGATACTAATTAATAAAGTTACGAGGGTGTATATTTAAATATTTATTGACAATGGATATAGTTAGACAGTTTGCATAAGCACATAAACCAGTCAGAGAGGCCGCATCAATCAATTAGTTGAATTTAGCCCTTAAACAATTCAATTAACGTTAAAGTAATTTTTCGAGCAAAAAAACCCAAACATTCCCTGGTAAAATTATTATTTGGGGTTTTTGAACTTCTGGTGAGACCAAACAAGACATCTGAAGACTTCCTCTATAGAAAGTTAGGAAATACTGTATAAAGGACATTTTGCAAACAAATAATAATTAATAAACTAAACGATAATGAAAATAGTTAGTTGCAGCTCAAGTCAACTTTTATATGGAAAAGAACAACTGTTGCGTAATCTGCAAACATTGTGGAAGAACCTCCACTGGACACATTTGTTAAATCATCATGCATACACATAATAAATAATACATAGCTTAAAGGAATATTAATGACAACACACGCTGTGTCCTCAAGTCTCAGTCACACAAAGTCCACAAAGTCAAGCCACGGATAGACGCTCCTCCGGTGGTAGGAGGGAGCGTTTCTGTGCAAAGCAATGGCCGCCTAAGATGTTATCTCTGCTGTCGGTTTGGTGCACATCAATTTCCCCGTGACAACAGTGGACACTGGTTTGGAGGGCAGAAGCCAACCAGCGGCAAAGACATCCATACGGGGCCGCGGCAAAGCCGAGCCTAGCCGAGCCTGCTGGGCCCGGGAGCTAATCCCCTAATGGCTGCTATATTTGGATCATAGCATCCGTGGTTACATAACAACTCATCTTCCTCCCCCCCCCACTGTTTGAGAGCAAACCACTCAGAAATTAAAGTCAGCCTTGTTTCATTTGAACACATACCACATAATCTAGTTGTGTGAAGCTTTTATTGATCTCGCAGGAAGAAAGTAGCACGAGGTGCCAAATGTAAGCTGAGTAAAACGGATTGGAGGCGTCTGATACGACGTGTTGAATCAAAGACAATGCAACACATCTTCTTCCACAGCCTCAAAATGAGGTCAAATAGTATCACCTTACTGAGGGACTTCCACTGCACGTGTATTTCAGCAGCAACACAAAGTATGGAGAGCCCTCACGCCAGCGGAGCTGAAACCGGATGGTGTGGTGTAATAGGTCCTCGGGGATGAGATCACGAGTGGAAAGTCTACAGGCCATCGGGGAGCAAGAGGTCAGGGGTCAAGAGACTTGTGAGACCACAGAACTGCTGTATCCTCTGCCCCTTTGTCAGAAAACTTGTTGTTACCAAGAACAACAAGAATCCGGGTCCCAGCATATTTACATCCATTTCTAAATGATTACGCTTGAACATCAAGAGATTCTCTTTATTTTACCCTCATCTCATCTCCTCTCCTCTCCTCTCCTCTCCTCTCCTCTCCTCTCATCTCATCTCATCTCCTCTCCTCCCATCTCATCCAAACTCATCTCATCTCATCTCCTCTCCTCTCCTCTCCTCTCCTCTCCTCTCCTCTCCTCTCCTCTCCTCTCATCTCATCTCATCTCCTCTCCTCTCCTCTCCTCTCCTCTCCTCTCTTCCCATCTCATCTCATCTCATCTTATCTCATTTCATCTCGTCTCCTCTCCTCTCCTCCCATCTCATCTCGTCTCCTCTCCTCTCCTCCCATCTCATCCCATCTCATCTCCTCCCATCTCATCCCATCTCATCCCCTCTCCTCTCCTCTCATCTCCTCTCCTCTCCTCCCATCTCATCTCATCTCATCTCCTCTCCTCTCCTCTCATCTCATCTCCTCTCATCTCATCTCATCTCATCTCATCTCATCTCCTCTCATCTCCTTTCCTCTCCTCTCCTCTCATCTCCTTTCCTCTCATCTCGTGCATAATCAACCACTGTCTACCTTTTTCCATTGACTAGGCATATTTGGTATTCAGTCCACAAGAGAATGCCAGTGACCAACAGCCTCCGTGACCAATATTTACTCACAGCTCACACGTGTCAGTGCTGCTGAGAAAGCAGGAATAACAATATAAACAAAGCAGGACTGGAGGTTCATTTTGATATGTTTTTAGTAAGATTGGATATATTTTAAACTATGGAAATCCTGGTGCTGTTACACCACCTCCGTTTCAGTGCAGATAATTAAATCATACTTTTTTTCAGTATCTTATTTTGAAGAATATCATTTTTTTTTCCGGCAAAAAAAACTTTTTTTATTTGACAAAAGAAGTCAAAAGTCTCAAATGTTATCTAAACGCAAGCAGGTGTACAGGCATTTTGCCAACATAAAATATCCATAAACTAGAGTTTAATTCAGGAACTATATCGAAACAAGATTACAAATCTCACCGGGAATTTGAAGCCAGCTTTCAGTATATTGGAGAGTTTTTGACACTTTGTGCTTTGGATGCAAAAAACTATCGAAGTTCAATACTGGGAACAGCTTTTAGGACCAGAATATCAAACCAAAGCAGTTTGGCTTCCACAACTACACAACACATCTATGAAATCATAAAAATAAAAAAAAAACACGTCACTTATCTATCACTACAGAAAATATGGCATATTTCTGTCATATTTGACAGTTGAACATAACAACAATTGAATCTGGCTGCTCACTATCACGATTTAAGGACGCCTGCTCCTCCTGCATCTCTCGATGGCTCGGCATCAAGCAGCTGACGTCTCTCAACATGTGTAATCAAAATATTTTGTTTTGTCTCTGCAGCTGCATAAACTGAATGTCTGCTGATGGCTGATGTTGGTATTCAAATAGAAACTTCTTCCCTGCGTTCTCTTTACTACTGTCAGCCTTCTCACTTGATCCATACAGAAAAAAGGAATGATAAAAACATGAAGGAAAGATCTCCACTAGCCTCAAATACAACCCTCTTGATCCGATCCCACAGCTGCAGGTTTAGTCAGCACAATGTATCGATCTGATCCGCCTCCTTGTGCACAGTGTGCACGGTAACATCCTCTCTAAAAGATATGAGAACGCTAGTTTGTGGGACAATCAATCGGCACACTAAAGCACTCTAAAGACAGCACTGCTCAGGGGCTGTTACACAAAGCCACCAAGGGACAGGCAGAGGAGAGTGGTGGTGGGTGTGGAAGAGGGAAAGGAAAAAAGGGGGAGGGTTAGAGGGGAAGAGAGGAGAGTGTTTATTGTGCTTTTGCACAGGACAAGGGTAGTGGAGCGTACCTGTCTCCTCACAGCCTGCGTGAACCAGCGGCTATCAGGGCAAAGAGAGGAGAGAGAGAGAGAGGGAGAGAGAGATGGAGCATACCAGACAGCAAATGGCTGTCATTGCAAGATTGGTTAAACATGATGGGAGGGAAAGATGGAGATAGATAGCAAGAAATAAACACTTTAAATACTCTAAAAACTGGTTAAAAAAACCCACATACGCTCACACATAAACATGCTCTCACAGAGTCAAAGAGTCATCTCCTCTATTCCCATAATCTGTCCCTGTCATACATACAAAGAGCTGGTCCAGCAGATCCATGAACTCCCCCTCACATCCCAGTGGGTGACCCCCCTCTGCTCTGTCTGCCTCCTGGTTCAGGCCAGCTGTCGCTGCACTAGCTTCCTCTGGAGCTGATCCTCCTCATTTAAATGCCTCTGACATGTATCTGGAACGTACCACAGGAGGGAGAGGAGACGGGGGGGGGAGGACAGCGTACATCACTGGAGGATGTGGGTTCTCCTGCTGTGAGTTTCCCCAACAACACCCCCGCTGTCCTCTACTTTATCCTCTGTGCTGTGTTTTGCTGAGGGGACCATGTGTTCGGGATGTTTGTGTCATCTGTGTGACTAAAATGGTGCTGGCTCAGCGGTAAGGTTTGAGATGTCATGGTCTTTTTTTTTTCTTTTTTTTTTTGCCAGCTGAATATTGGAGTCTGAGGGAGATGACCGTTTAATAAAGGAGACCTTGCCTCCATGTCCTCTCACATGAATGAAATTAAAGGGCCAGCACGTTGTCCCCATTATGGTTGGAGCAGTGATTTCTGGAACATTCTTTCTCAAGCCATAAACACAGAGCCGTGTGTGTGCTGAAACTGCTGAAATAACACATTCATATTTCATGAAACTGATGCAGTTTCATGAAATATGAATGAGAGACGTTTGTGAAATCCGTCATTGTGTCTGCAGTGTGCAAGTTTCTCTCTCCTCGTATTATACTTCTTCAGTGAGAGTAAATTTGCTCTGGATAACAGCTGCATGCTTCAATTGCAAAAAATATGCAATGAAAAATGTTTCTAGAGTTTACTGGACTGCACTTTAATTGCTGTTAAGATCTGGATTAAAACTTCCAGCCAGATCAAAACCATGAGACATTTATCCAAAATTCCACACCTTCAAGAAAGATTTGCAAAAATGCCCATTACTGGATGCTAATTTGAGCTTTTCAGAAAGTGTTACAAACAATATAAACAAATCTATGATTGTTAAATCTGTTGTAAGCGAATACTTAATCAAATTAATTTGTATGAGCCTTTTAAACTCAATCAACTGTAGTTTGTATGAAGTGTTTGCGTTGCCCATCTTATCTTCTCGTGCTCAGTACTGTCTCGAGTTCAACTCAAGTCGTCCTAACTTGGAGCTCAGAGCTGAATAAGAAGTATTAACCTTCTCTGACCCACACGCAGAATCTTATTTAAGCATTTGTGCAGTTTTCTTACACTTTTCTTTTCTTACAAAGGGTAAGACGGGTAACAGTCTACATATGTGATATTGTTGTCTCAAATGTTAAAATGTGTCACAAATATATTTTTTCCTTTGTAAAAAAAACAAATAATTTTGGGTTTGTTTAGTTTCTAACAGAAGTAAATAGTGAATTTGTTGGGAACTCTTTTCAGTGCGTCAGTGAGTATTAACAACAGCAGCACTGTGTATGTGGGATTCAGTTAAAATAACTACAGTTCCCATGTTCGCAGTGTGGTTCCTCCATATGTTTTTAATAGTTGTTGCACAGCAGTGGAGCTCTATGAGACACAGGAAAAAGCTCTATCAGGCTTTGATCGATTAATTTGATGAGATTTGTTGACAATATTGAAAAGATATAGAATATTGCCATCCTTATCCTTCAAACTATAATTTCTGAAGCTGTTTTCATCATCTGTATTCAAAGCAAATATAATGCACTTAGTTTTATTTTAGGACCCTGAGCATCCAATCAGAATTTCCATACAACTCCATATAATATAATACGTGCAAACCGATGGCTAAAACCCTCCCCGACAGTCAGAACTCCGTATACCGTAAATAAAACACATCTTTCAAGCTGATGGAGAGCTGCTGATAAACTGGAGTAATCCAGTTTGAAAGCACTGCTGACAAACTGGATAGAAAAAAACCACAGAGTGCTACAGAAAGCCAAACGCTATCCGACTTCAGGAAAATTACCGCTGTCCCTCTCAAGGTTAAATGATCGTGTTTCTTTTCAAGGCACTTAAAGACAAAAGAGCTTTAACGAGATCGAATCAAATTGATGAGGTCTCAAGAGGAGCACAATGAACAAGATTGCTGGTCATTGATTAATCAGGGCAGCTCCATATATTCAGACCAGGCTCCCTCTGGTGGTCGAATGCGGCATCACACACAAACCAACATAAGCTTTTCACAGTGTTCAAAGAACAAATTTAACTCGAGCTGTTTGCAAAGCATGCATCTACTCGACCTAAATTTCATTACTAATCGTAAAAAGAAAAGTCCTGCATTCCAAATTTTACTAAAGTAAGAACTCACTATGCAGAATTGTCCCTTTCAGTGGTTTATATGATATTATTGCATTATTATTGTGATACATTAACATGTAAATATATTTCTGGTTTTGCAGCTGGTTGAGATGGAGCTAATTTGAACTGCATCATATGATATTGAGCGTTTTCATCTATAGAGATGCATCATACGTTTTTGATGACATGTTTTATATGAAAATATTTAGGGCTGCAGCTCTTTTTCTCGTTATCAATAAAAAAATAAATGGCTATCAAAAATATCTTTAAAAAACATTCCAAGAAAAGTAATCAATTTCTTTTCTTTTTCCTGACCAACAGTCTAAAGGCAAAACATATTTAATTGTCACACAAGATAATAAAGCTGCAGATCTTCACATTTGGAACCAGATAATATTTGGTATTTCTGCTTAAAAAATTACTAAAACGATTAGTTGAATATCAAAACAGCTGCCAATTAATTCAATCGACTAATCAATTAATCGACTAGTCATTAATTATCTGAAAAGTAGCTGGTAACTATGGCTTTAAGGTTAATGTATTAAAAAGTTTCCCTTTGAGATCTGGTGAAATATAAATTTTAAGTAGCACCAACATAAATACTTACAGTACTTAAGTAGATGTCTAAGGGAATAAAAAGAGCCAACAGACAAAACAATATTTCAGCCTCTAGTTATTTCCTTTAATGTCGTATCATGTCACCAGCAGCATGCACCGTACCTTTCAGAGAAGATTCTGGCTCTGCAGGTCAGCTGGCATCAAGCAACTGTCTTTCTAAAGCGCCACACCATCGACTATGACCGCCACTACAACAAGAGGCGGTCCCACACACAGGGCACGAGTCCACAAGACCTCTAGCAGACTCACATGAGACACATGGTTCGTATGAGACGCAGACAATCACTGAAGCTTATCAGGTGAAGGAGTGTCGGGGCTCGGTCAATCATTATTTGTAGAGATTGCGTTACCGAGGGGGGGGGGTGACACGGCTTAACATTTAACCCACAGGGTCTCTCTCTCCTGTAATTACTGTATTTGCTCAGGACTCAGACCCCGACATGTGTGTGTGTGTGTGTGTGTGTGTGCATACACACACGACGATGACAAGGAGTGACGGAACAAAAGGAGGCGTGAACAAGACGTGGGTGAAGTGCAGTGTGTTCAAAGGTCCATCGTGACCCTCGCGTCCTGATACATGATCATTCTGAATAACGGCCTGGTTTAGTAAATCATAGTTCTGTGTTTTATGTTATTGTAGTATTGCTTTCCTATAGAAGTGGAAAGTAATTCTATACTTTCATCAAACATGGCACTTTTTACCCCACTTACAATTTTACCTACAAAAGCATCTGCTCAGTTTATTAAATATGATGGATTGGTACAAGTTTAACTATCCAACAGAATATGAAGCTACAACATTAAAACTCATCAGTAATATTAATTTAATATATGATCATATATAACACTGGCAGGAGCCCTTCTGTTGCATAATGAGCACTTTTCACTTTTGATACTTTTATGAATACAGTACTTTTGTGCTTTCACTAATGGAATATTGTTCTACAGTTACTTAAGTAAAGCGACTGTCCTGGATATGTGAGAACCCGTATTTAATATATATTATACTCTTGTAAACTATTATTTTGTGCTCTTGTGAGTAGTTATAATGTCATTGATATTATAAATCCATCTGTTTTTATATCTGTTAAATACAATAGAGCTATCTAATAAAGTTTATGATGATTTTTAATTATATTTTCCAAGAGAGTGTGTGTTTTCGCCTTTGCTGAATACAATAATAACTGTTTATGTCACTTACTTTCCAAAGCCTTCATCAGTAAGAAAATATATTGCTACGTTTCTCTTGTTGCTGATTTAAGTAGTTCAACAAGTGTAAAACAGCACGAGGACCAGAACCGGCTGACTGGTGAGTGGGTGGCGCTCTAATAACAGAACCACCTGTTTCACAGCCAGAGACGTGATTCACACGCGGCCGTTCTCTGCAGACTTCACTCCACAAAGCCCGCGATGATGTCTTAATATGGACAACACCAAAACAACACTGTGCCTCAGCTCTTCACACAATAACTGCAAAAGAGAGCAAAGGGCTGTTTGATAGACAACGGCATGTGTGTAGCGGGTCCATAACCTCCGAAGAGAGGTTAGATGTGAGTGATTTAAACTCGTTTGATGATGATTAGACGAGCTGCAGCGTTCCTCCTCTATTGATCGGATCAGAAGTTCAGGATCCACGAGATAAAACTCCTCCAGAATGCTAAGTGTCAATTTAGACACTCGTTAAGCAGACAGATTTCTTTATGATCCCGTTATGAGCAAACTGCAGCGGATTCAATAACAGCAAATACTTTATGGTGTTTTCATTAAGCATTTAAAGACAAGACACTGGCAACTATTCAAATGGTCCATCAAAATACAACGACATCATAGTGTTTAGTTTCCACTGCACACATTACTGTTCACACAGACTGTACTGTGTAATCTGCCCAAAACTAGATTAGTGCCCTTTCGAAAAAAAAACAAAAGACGATGAGTCACCTAAATGTCGTCTTTGCCCACTCAGAAGACTCCCTGGATGCTTTAACAACACAACATGTGAATGTTATCTTAATGTGCTTCTGCAGAATCCTTCTAAATCAAACCTCAGAGGAGGAATCTGTGCACAGCACGGCCTCTCATCATTTCAGGGACTATCTACTCCTCCATAACTATTTCTGTGATAGCCACCGTCAGCTACGAGCTATGAGCGAGGGTGATCACAGAGAGCGTCCTGACTGGAGGGGTCACTGAGACCTCCAGCCGTTGTATTTATTGACGGGGCAACAAATCAATCTCTGACCTGCTTGAAGAGTCATCGTAATGTCACAGCATGTCACGGTCTGTCTGTAACGTGACCTTTTTTTTAAAGATACAACATACGCTTGTATGTCGTTATGTAATTCTAATATGTAAAGTGCCAGTAGAGGGGAGATTATATCTTATCTCATCCGCTTCCAATTAAAATAAACTAATTTCAAGAGAAAAAAAGTACACCAGTGTTTTTTCGATTAAATGCACGATATCTATATCAACCTTTTTTACATATTGGAGGACATTTGTTTGCATTAGCAGATGACACCGAATGAGCAGAGGGAGGGTAATGGCTGGCCTTTCGTCATATGGTCATTCTACACTCTTTGTAGTTTGGCTGAAAGGCTGACCAGTGTGTGCATACATCAGAGAGGAGGCTAATCCTCTCATTCAGCTCGGATCAAGTCCTGAGGTACCAACCTACATATTCTATCTAGGCCGCGTACCGCCATCAGGCTGCATGAAAAACATTGTCATCACATTTGCCTAAGCAACACATAAATACTAACAAAGTGTTTTCGGGTGCATTTTCTCACACGGCAACATGTTTTTTGAAGTGGGCGTGACAACACATGAAGGACCACGTAATCATTTAAGTTAAAGCATGAAAACTGACTAAAGGAGTAACATGTCAGCAACGTCGTAATGGTTTCATACAGCACTTGCTGATCCGACTGTAAATTAACCTCTGGCTGATGCTACAGGATTCATATATGAATACTTTGTCCCTTACAAAGACAATAAGGGATGCAAAGCTGTAAACCAGCACACTGAAATGAAACTAACAGGGTCTGAATGCCGAAATCCTCCACAGAGAGGATCCTCAGCTACACCTCCCTAATCAACAGGTTTGCATTTCCCCAAACTACTCGCAGAGGAAAAGTATTGCACACTGGTTTCCTCTGATGAGTGCTTTTTTTACTTGATAAATATATATATAATATATGATAAATTATCATAAATCAAAGTATAATGGTTCAAAAAGAAGTCAGAGCTCACATAATAATGCACAGTCCGGAGCCACGGCACCTCAGGCTCATTTCATGTGAGATTCCTCCTCTGAAACTGGACCGAGACACTTAAACCGTCCTCCTTCTCCATCCCCATGCAACCTCCACTCACCTGTGCCGGCTGCATACTGCAGGCTGCCCCGCTTCCTAAAGGGGGAGAGGGGCTTGTTTTTAGCCCCGGTGGCGGCCCCCGGGGGCAGGTTGGAGGACATGGTCCCAGGTTGTGTGGTTCAGCTTGGCAGTGAGGGGGGGAAAAGGAGAGCTGAGTGAGTCTGTGCTGCGAAGGACCGAGCGTCGGAGAGCTGAGGAGGAGACGAGAGAGGAGAGGGAGGAGATGTAGCACAGATGCTGGGAGCTTGAGGGGGTTTGATTGCAGTCAGCGTAAGTGTGTGTATTTAAATGTGTGCATGTGTGTGTGTGTGTGTGTGTGCTACGTGCCTGGGAGCATTGATTTCCAGACTGGTTGGTCCAGCATGGGGCTGCAGTGCATCCCTCTGCAGCGAAACAGACCACGCCCCCTTTCCGAAAGGCTCTCGTGCCTGAGCTGCAGCGCTGATGGAGGCGGAGGGGCGGGATGGAGGGGCTCGGCTTCCCCCCTGCCACAACCACACACGCACGCACACACACACACGCGCGCACACACACATACACACACAGGCAGCCTGCAGTTCTGCTGTTGCCATGACAACCACAAATCATGAGCAAATCAATGGGGAGAAAAGTTGTGTTTACAGAAAAATGCATAGGAAAATAAAATGCCACAAAGAAATATAACAAACTGTTTGCAAGCAATAGACTTAATACAACTAATGATAATCATAATTAAAAAGAAATGTGACAAAATGTTTGCGAGCAATAGACTGTCCAATAGCTTACTCCGTCCATGGTGAAGCCTAAAGTGAAAATATAACTAAGTTAGGCTACAAAAACACTGGAACTGAACATTCATGCTACATTTGTAGCTTTATGGCTTTGTCGGTCTGTCAGTCCACTACTTTGAGAAATATGTATTGTCATTACATTTTATAAACCTTCATTCCCACTGACTTTGGTGATCCTCCGACTTTTCATCTAGCTTAATACTTTGATTTAAGACCAAAACACTGCGAAACTAATGCCATTCCCATGATCCTGAGCAGTGCCGGTTTATCGCTAATTAGCACACGTTAGTCTGCTCACACGTGTTGGTGCATTTAGCTCAAAGCATCGCTGCGCATGCTCCAGCTTCTGTGTCCTTTGTAAAACATGAAAATAAGGAAAGCAGATGAGGAATATCTGACATTCACAGATATGTATAGCTAACACAATTTCAATCGATTTGGTGAATAACTTCATTCCAAACATCATATTTTCTATCATGTGTAAGTGGAGAATTATTAACAGACAAAATCTACATTAATGAAACAGAAAACTTGAGCTATTTTTCATGCAATCACCTTTAATTTCATAGTTTCTTTATATTATTTATTGACACACTTTTTTTGTTTTGTTTGTCATGTATATATTATTTTTAGGGCTCAAAACTGAGAACTATTTTTTATTATTGTATAAAGGTTTTTCTGTAAAATGGCAGACAATCTTCAAATTTCCTTTTCTGTCTAACCAACAGTCCAAACGCAACCAAGTCAACTAATTGATTAATTGCCTTATCATATCAGCTCTAATCATCCTCAATGCATGATAAAAGATCCCTGTTTTGTTCCACCCCTTCTGTGGGGATGTCCCTGAATGATGCACACTCTTTATCGTGAGATTATTGTGACTTCTCATCGGCCTCTGAGAGGAGAAGACGTGCACAAGTCACTGCAAAAACCTCAGAGAAGAAAAAGAAGAATACATGTAAGAAGAGATACTTGCAAGATTTTAAATCATTATAATCAAATAAAAGAAGATAGTAGAAGACAGTAGATGTAATATACTGCCAGAACAAATATTTAGGTAAAAAACAACAGGAACGTTTGTTGCATAATTAAAGGACTGAAGTATTGTCAGGAGTAATTAACATGACGTCAATGCAGGGTGTGCAGAAATCCAATCATATTCCAGAGAGACAGTCTAGAAATGCAGATGAGAGCACAAATCAGCCTAACATCCATCTTTCCTCTCTGCAGGATTTATGGGCGTTCACATCACAACGCCTTGTGAATAAGACCAGGAGGAGCTCACAGATGACAGGGTGATGGAAACCCAACGTCTGTTCAGTCCCGATATAAACACCTGAAGGATCAATATATCAGAGTCACCTCCTGGCTGAGAAACAATAACAATAACAAAATGCGCGTGTGCACTGTGGAGCCAGCGCCCTCTTGTGGTATCTTTGGGGGACGTCGTGCAACAGACTGCAGGACATCATTTTACTGCAGTCTGTGAATGTGAGTGAGAGAAAAGCTGCGCAGTGACAAAAATAAAATGGGAGGACATGTTTAAATCGCCAAAGACCAATCTCAATTTAAATGAGGGACCTTGAAAGGACACAGAGTATATAGCCTCAGAATTATACCTTATTCCAGGAATGATTTAGCTGGGTTTTTTTTATTTTTCATAACAGGTCATGATGCTCAGCACAAATGATTCGTTATGTAGAAGGAAAGATGGTCTATGATGGAATTTAAACATGATGTCTCATATAATATAACTACACTGTATATGGAGCTGAATTTAACCAGAAGGAGCTAATTGTATTTAAAGCTAATGCATCGTTAGCATTAGCTAATGTCCATCCATGTGTTCTTCATTCATGATGAGTTCTTCAGGAAGGGTGATTATAAAACAACTTGAGCTGTGTTTTAGGAAAGAAACCTTTTTTTGTGGCAGATTTTAGATGTCGACCTTGGGACAGAAGACAATGTTTCAATGAAAAAAATGTATCCAGCTGAAAGCATGACTCTAAACAATCCTGGTTATTTACAATACATATATTAATACGTAATTTCACTTAATTACACATTAATAACATATTCAAGTCTGGATGGAAACATGAGATTTTTAATCCGTAATCTGTTTCTTATTCAGGAAGATGTAAATGACCTTTCCCCCCTGCTTGTTTTGGAAAACACAAAAAAAATATGAACACTTTTGTCAAACATTTTGTTTTAATAATAATAGAAAGTAACACCAATCCAGATAAATAGTGATAGTAAAATTCTTGCTTGGTTCAAACGATACAAATTGAGCAAGGACACATCTTTATTTGGATCAGAAAACACAGTCACAATTTAGGAAACTGGCTTTTTATTGTGCAGCTGACAGAATATTTTTTTTTTTTAACCAGATGGTTAAAACAGTTTTAAAGATTCTGGAAATACTTTCACATTTGTTGTTAAACGACCTCGTGGGTAGCTCAAAGATTGCCAGGTATTTATCTTTGTGAAAATCAGATGCTTATCACAAACTGGGGTTCATGTGGAAGCTCTATCGCATCAGCAGCTGATCGGATGATACAAGATGTCTCACAAAAAGGCCAATATTGATCCCACATAGTGACAAGCTGTTGCACCGGTCTAATGTTTGTAAAAATGAAGATCATGGTCAGTGAGTGTGAATAGGTCCAAAGTAAACAATGTTGAGGAATCCAGATATTATGGCGATGAAGCTGATGACGCGACGGGTAATGTGACTTCTTCTTCTTCTTCCCTGAGAACGTTTCTGAGAACAGAGTAGATGGAGATGGATGTGTGAGTGAGTTTCACTGTGGTTTCATGCAGCGACCGTTCAGTGATTGAGAGCTGCAGACAGCTCAAGACGGTCAAAGTGTTGCTGCATCAGACAGTAATAAGAGAAGTTAGTGGATGAACTTCTGATGTATTGTATCCGTTAAACAAATCCCATTATCTCCACTCTTGTGCACTCTGACTTTTTCCCCCTCGTTTCCTCTAAAGTTAATCTGTCTGTGGTTAATTCCTCTTCAGGAAAATAAACGTTGACCTTGGACACGCAGCTTCCTCCGATTGGCAAAGACACATCTATACATGCAGAGATGGACGAAAGCATTAGGAGACAATTTGGATTATGTTCTATTTACTAAGTATCCCAGCATGCTCTGTGCAAACAGCAGGAAACACATTGCATACAGTAGGTGGCCAATCAGCCACTGACAGTCACCGCATAACACAGAAAACATTTAACTGAAAAGTTATAACAAAGGATGTGAGATTCAGACTGTGTGAACAGAGCGATTATAACTCTGTTTCTGCTGTGCTGCACTGAATATCTTCTTTTTTTTTTGCACAAGGCTGAAATTTCTTCACAATTCTGCAATTTATTTTATCCTGGAGCCTGACATTTTACCACTCTTTTGCCATTTGTCTCTTTCTCATTCTTGATCTTATATTTACAATTTTTCAATCAGAAATACCGAGAAAATTCACTGAAACAAAATCTGCAAACCAACAAAAATACAAAAAAATCATGTAATGATGCTTAATTCATAATTAAGAAGGACATTGAAGAAAAATACTTTAAATACTCAAATTTAACCTTTTTTATATATTTGCAATCTGTCTCTGTCTCTTATCTTTTGAATTTTGACCCCTGATTTTAGCTCAGAAATACATACAAAGATCTTTCAAAAATAAATTTACAAGCATAAATACCATGGTGTCCATTTATCTCTGTAATTCATAATTAAAATCACATACAAAATATTAATAAGAATACTCAAAATCGTCTCTTTTACCGTTTGAAAATGATGCGGGTTGATAAATATGCATATACATATACACGGAAGACTATAGGAAAAAATAAATTGGTGTCATCCTTATAACTCTACAGAGTTAATGGCAGCTATAAAATGGATTTACAAGAGGTGTAAGAGGATTAACAGCGAGTATCACAACATCTTGCGGCAGTATGAGGTCTCCAAGCTTCCCCCATGCGTCATCAGAGGGAGCACACTCATTTATTTAGCAGACTTGTCCAAAAGCATGGAGAGTAAAACCACATGAGCTCATCAGTGGGACGGATCTCCTTTAATGAAGTCTGCCGAGGAATTATAAAGTAACACACTGAGGAAAGTAAAGAGGATCCATGTGTATGAATCATACGCAAGTTCACTTTATGTCAGTTGGATCCTGACAGGGAAATTATTGGATATTTTTTTAGGAGAATATAATTGATTCAATAGAGATCTTTGAATATCTATCTGCTTATTTATTAGCCTTTGTTCCTTCTAAGAGCCTCTACAGTTCGTCCTCGGTGAAGCCCCAAATTTAAGCCGGAGAATCGTCTCTTTCTTGTGTATTTATGGCTGTATTATGAGGTGTTTGAAGATGCATTTGACAAATAAACGTAGGATCCTTATCCATCCTTTCTGCACCGTGATGTGTTGCATGTTACAAAAAAACTTCAAGTCCTACATGTTCAGTTTCCCTGCACCCTCCACCAAAAAAAGACGATGTGTTAAGCCCCTGCCTCTCTGGTTGATCTGTGGCTCTGTGTGTAATCTCGTCAACAGATCAGAGACGTAGGGACTGAGCACAAAGCGGGGCTAGGCCATCCACCTCTTAATGAGATTGGCCGCCATCACTAGATGTGCTATTGCGATTAGCCTGCTTGGAAGCATTCAGGGATTTAGACCCGAAACACCCTGCCCCAGGCAATTAGCACTACATACTTAGGCAGAATGACGTGAGCTTAATGCTCAGTATCTCAACACACAACTACTCCAACATGGTGCAAGTGAGGCAGTATGAAAGGGAAAGTGGGGTTTCTTTTTTGATGCGTTGATTGTATTATATCTATCAGTGATTGGAGTTGTTTTCTTTTATGTTTGTGCGGCTGTTAAAATTTGACAACAGATTCTGGAGTAAAATGATAAGCAAGTATATTAATGCCTGTGAGGTTGAACTTACTTAAAAAACAGGAAACAAAGACGATCTTTTGAAGCCACTGTGAAACTTAATGGAGTCATCGTTTCTGTTTTCGTCTTCATTAACATGTCACACTTTTTCTTCCTCAGAGATCCAGCCTGTCAATCCTTTAGCCGCCCGCTGAGCTGTTTGACCCTGACGTCACTGAACTGGTGCTCGTACTGTCTGATCCAACTGCTCTTAAACCTGCTCCTCCTACAATAAACGCACAGAGAAAGTTAGAAACACGTGGGAAAAAAATATGTGCAAAGTTTACAAAAAGGCTTTTTATTTTTTTTTATAATACAGTAATAAATAGTTCATTAGATTTCACTTGATAAACTAGAATTACCGGCTTGTGGTTGACCAGTCCAGTTGCAGTTTACATTCATGTCAGTCCAAAATGTCATCACTTCATAATTTGATCCTATTAGACATTTGTGTGAAATTGTCCGAAGCATTGCATTTGAATTCTTGAGTTATGGCCATAAAAATGCTTTGTGAGGTCACAGTGACCTTCGACCACCAAATTCTAAATCAGTTCAACCTTGAGTCCAGGAGGACGTTTGTACCATTTGAATAGTTCCTGATATAAACACACACTTATTGTTTTTGCTTTCATTTCATACTGCAGCTTTTGCATGCAGTATGCATTCAATTGGGACATATTACTGAGCATTACGGTGCAGCTTGAACTGTGACCGGGTGCAGGAGGACATCCTGCTATTTTTAGCATGCTGCATTTTAAATGCTATGTATTGGGACACACTATATATTTTTCCATCCCCTAGATGGACAGATAAACCCAAAACATAATGCTTAAAAAGGCATAAAAAGCTTTATGACGTGATGTAGATGACTGTGCAGTCAAACAGCTGCAGCTTGATTAAAAGACGCCGTCCCACTGCTGATGTTGATCATTTTAGTCTTAATCACCACGACGCATTAAACACAAAGACTGAAGACGTCAATTCAACCAAGCAGATATATTTTTATCTCAACATGCTTGTAGTCACAGAACATAGGTTTTTAAATTAATACGATCTAAGATATACATCTAGACATAAAGACTAAATGTAAATATAAAATTGCATGTTCCTGATTAATTTACCAGTTTATGCAGCAGTGTGTTGAATAATATCCACACAGACAGGAATCTACTGTAGATGTATTTTGTTTACAAGAGGGCTTATTTTCTGTAATAATCCAAAATCCAATGGAAAAATAACATTGTCTTTTTGTTGAGGGAACAAATTATGTTTATATTACTTCATCCCTGAAGCACTCTATTACAGGCTACATTAAAATAGGTTTTCAAGAGTCTATTCAGGACCAGGACACTGATATCAAACTATCCAAACATCCATCCAGAACCTTCCCTCTTAACGGTACATTCATGTCATCTCTACCGTGAACTGCGATGCTCCGGTCTCAAATACAAAGGTTTTAAATATTCAGCAACCAAAAATGATTTATGCTTCGATCCCACCTCTAAAATGCAATGTCAAAAGTATGTAAAGGAAAAAATAAATGAAAACGCTTCACTAAAAAAAGGGTGGGTAATAATTAAAGGTAATAAATTAAACCAAACAACATTTTGTGAACACCCTGCTGGTTTCTGTCGTGCATTTTTTTTGGGGGAAAAATATACATCAGCAATACAGTATCTCAATGTAAGTCCTCTAACACGCAGGGCAACAACAGCCCTAAAGACCAGGCCTACTGACCTCCACCCATCAGAGCCACAGGGCTAACCTGCTCACAGATCAGCTGCTCCAATCCTGCAACAACAGGCTTAATGCACATAACATCCCACCTCCTGTTTTAAAAGTCTCGGCTCTGCCTGAAAGAAAACGTGAATATTTTTCAGATCGTTTTAGTTATGCCGGATGTGACTCTGTAAACATATTTAGGTCATGTTATTGCTGAGACCCCGCTAAACGGCAAAGAGCCGTGTCCGTTGCTTTATTTAGCAGGCACCACACCACCTGGGATTTAAAGGTCTTAACTATAAGAAGTTTAGGAGAGGTTAATGCCTCCCTGCTTTGTGCACGTGACTGACACTGAAGTCAAGAGTCCGACAGGAAATGCAGCACGGATCAAACATATGCACACACTGCAAACCACACAATAATATAAATGGACGTCTTGATCCCGGTCAGATCTTTGCAGGTCTAAATGTTTCAAAAATGGTTACCCAAACAAATATGTATATATGAGGCTCTATGATGACAGGAAACACAGTTACATTACATCTCATTACATTTAGCAGACGCTTTTATCCAAAAGCGATGAAAGCGTCTGCTAAATGAAGTTAATATGCTAAGTTCATATTGTTTTCCTAAAGTGTGAAAAGAAAAAGAACCCCCCAAAAAAACAGCAATTAAAAATGAGCATTTCATTGTTTGGTGTCCTTCAACAGATCAGTGGAAGTCTGTACACACACTTCCAGATAAGGATGACTGCAAATGGAGAAGATGGCATTTGTCAAGTGATAATTTACAGAGATTCATGTATCTAATTATGTTTTTTAATTATTTCAGTTAAGTTTAGCTTGTAATACTGTTATTCATTATAAACATACGTATAATGTGCATATAGTACTGTATAATAGTTATAATCAATGTTATAATGCATCGTAATGTATCATACGTTACTCCAGGTTGTCAGTGTTTGCTTTAAGTAAAGTACACATTTATTTTACAATATCTTGTGTTTTTCTTGCATAGATTTCTTTTCTCCATAGCTGTAGACACAGTTATATATAGAGTCATATAGTGTACTTTCTTCCTCTCTAAATACACACACCATAGACTTTATAATAGTTTCACACATCTTGTATTTATGTATATGGACAAATCAAATCAATGACTGATGAGATCAATGACTCACTGAGTCCAAGTGAGTAAGTTTATTTATTTTCTCCTTTTCTTTACATCATTCACTACTGCCCTTATTACGATAATTGGATTGGCTGGCCAATCAGGAAGAGGCATCTTCTAAGTCAGGGGTTTAAGCAGAGGGAATTAAAGGGAGGATCTCTGCTGGGCATAGCTTCTGAATTGATTTGAACCTTGGGACAGTCTCTCTGATCACCTAATCGAAAGAGGCCAACAAAGCCAAGAAAGCTCAAGCACCTCCCTCCCAATCCGGCATCCGCTCGGAAATCGCCTTTCAGCTCGATTAGTGCTGCAACCAGATTCTCTGCTCTCCTGCTCAGTGAACCGTCAAAATTTCCATCCTTGAGGATCTTGAGTTTGCGGCGGAGGAGGAAGAAAGAATGGGTGCGGGAGCAAGCGCCGAGGACAAAAAGTCTAAGGAGTTGGAAAAACAACTCCAAGAAGATGCCGATAAGGACTCGAAAACAGTCAAGCTATTACTGCTTGGTAAGTGGACTTAGGAATAGTCTTTTGCAAGTTTTTTCTTTTTCGTCCAAGACTGGGGGGGATGCAAAGTGCTCAGACTGAAGGATGTTCACTTCAAGAGATTCAATACTTAACTCATTCTAATTTTTTTTAACTTTCTTTCTCTGCTTGAACTAAATGTTCTGTCTGCAAAGTAGAACAGGAGTCTTGCAGTCAGCCAACAACCAGCAGGTGTAACTGATCAATTAGAAAACACACAGGTATCAGACATGGCTAAGTTGTGGGGAAAGTTTCAGGATGAGAGTTATTCTGTTTTGATATTTTTGTTACAGATCTTCAAATTCATCATAATGTTTTCATAAATTAATGATAATTCACTTTAGGTTTATTGGCTCATTCGCTGCATGCTCTTCAAACCTTGGATATGAGCCATCTGAGGCGCGTTAAACTTCTCTGAGACAGCTGTTCGCTGCTTAGTTAGATGTAAGATATGGTATGCTCAGAGGATTTGTTTCCGGATTAAACTCTACATTAGTATATTAAAAAGAGGGGAGGACTGTTTAAGCTTCTGCAAAACTGAGAGGGAATTAGCAGGTGAAAAGTAGAGGGAGATAAGAGAGATGCGTTTTCAGGTTGAGCAGCTGACACGAAGATCTGAGAGGAAATTCAATACAGCACTTTGTTGAATTTAGACACCCGATTTGAAAGTATACTAAAAACTAAACATTAGTAATAGACTTTCACGTTAACTACTTATGCTTATACTTAAATAAGCCTTATACTATAAATACTGCAGAGACTTGATAGATTGGTTCGCTGTTTTTAAGTTTTAAGTTTCTTTAAACAGAACCTACCTTTCTTTGCAGAACCTACATTGTTTTATTTTTTATTTTCAACAAATACATTGAATTTAAAAAAAAAATAATTATATAGTAGTAAGAATTTACTTAATTTTTTTCCCCTGCATCTACAATTTAAGAATGACTATTAGGTCATTGGTGCTTAAAACAATCATAGCCTTTGGTCTAAATATACAGGCCAGCTGTGATCCGATTAGCTAACTGGTTTAGTGTAGATCCACTTGGTGATGTCTTTGTTGATCCCTCAACTTACACAATATAAAATGTGTTTTATTGCCACCGACGTTATAAATGATGAGAATCTAGGATACAGCGTTAAACAAACATGATAAAATAGAGTTTAGAGTTTCATTTTCACAACACACAAGAAATCTGTACTGTTCAGAGACTTCATATTTACTTCCTTTAGGTTCACAGAGAAGCTGCTTCTCCAGCAGCATAGTATTAGAGACCAGGCCGTGAGAACCGAGTAAATAAAGATTAGAAGAGGGCCATCTGGTGGGCTCTAGTCGACATTGTGAAAGGAGCCAGGATAAAAAATGTTTTTATTTGAACTAAACATGTTTGCTGTCAGCTCCTTGTGTGACGGTGCGCTAACCAGTGACATATTTATTCGTGAACAATATTTAGAATACATAGAAATAGTTTTCGTAAAGACTTTCACCAAGAGCATATGACAAAGAAACCTAAATGTATTTAGTTACTTGGAACTTCAAAAAGTGTTACGCTGCAAGTCAGCCCCCTTTGAGTCTCTATGAAACCTTAAAAATGAGCTTTCAAGAACAAGAAAAATGCTTCAGCTTGTATACGACAACTGAAATAAAATGTGTCTGCAAAATCTGCACCTTTTCATTTAGTTAATTAACTAAAGCCTAGAGTTAATGTCACAGCAAAGCCTGAAGGCACAATACCTAATGAACACAAGGTGAAAGAATGACTCAGAGAGGATGAAGGCGCTCTTAATTAAATCATCACGGCTGGTGAAAACCAGTCTTATACCGTCACACTGTCCCCTTTAATACCTGATCGCAAAGATCAGGTAGTAAATTACTGCTCGTGGGGTGAACCCAATAGTTTTGGGTTGGACGAGGCCACACAAGTGTCTTTAAATGCTCATGCAGTAAGTGTGAGGATTAAGCTCAACGTGGCTCCGGTGAGAGCGGAGGGCCAGCTTAGGCTGCTCTGATAGGAGATAGCTTACAGTGCTGCAGGGAGCCTGATCTGCCTGCAATCTTTACACAATGTACAATGTATGCACAAGCTACATTTAACTACCTCATTCAGTTTCAGTGTGATTTGCTTAAGTTTGGAGATGTGTGACAACACACTGGAGCTTAGTGGCATTTGTTACAGAATGAGGTGCTCAATGTACAAAAATCTTCTGATAATCTGACATGAATTGCTTACAGAAGACCAATTTAGACTACATCATAGCTTAGCAAGACAAACCAGGCAAGAGCTTTGTTGCTGTGCTGCAAGCAGATTATGTTGTTCTCGTTACCGGAGCCTTTAGCCAGTTTAGTGTCCTCTTTTAAACCATCACAAGGCATCACATGAAACTGGGAGCCAGAACACTTCAGACAATTTTATGAACACCATAATTTCACAGACCAGCTGGAACGATCAGTAATGAATGCACACGTAAAACATCTCTCCTCTCCACTGCCTCCGGCAACACTGACTTGTCTGGCTTTTATCACCTTAAACTGCATTTCTCTTGACCGCAGCTGATTTTGTTTGTTATATTTTATATAGTTTGCTCTGCCTGCCGTGCATGCTATAGAGCATCATCTATTTGCATGGAGATAGGCAGGGGAACTTTAATACAAAAACAGTTATTTGTGAAGCTGCTCACAATGGATTTTGTCATTGTCATGGCATTGTCATGATTTCCATTAAGATACATGTTACTTATGGCTTTCTCTAGTATAACTCTTTGCCTTGTACAAACCAAATGTCATTGAGTTTTGCTCCCATGTGATGAAGGCAGATATCTGTAAAAACTTCAGAAAATCATCCTGAAACTATCCAGACAGATAGATGGCACTGTCCTTCAAAGTCACAGCATTTTTGACTAATCCGGCCAGACTGCTTCTTTAAATTTCCTGCATCGTCAAAGAACATTCATAGCTGTTTATGGCTTACAGTGTGATTCGACTCAATGGCATGTCAACGATAAACACAGCAGTTATGTGTGTTGTTGCTAATCTTTTTATTCTCTTACAGGTGCTGGTGAGTCAGGGAAAAGCACCATTGTAAAACAGATGAAGTAAGTATTAAAAATGATCGATACAATTTGTTTTTGCGTAATCCATACCATGTCAAAGGCAATCAATGAAAGGGTTTTCAACCTCATTAGTCAGGCATACTGCCAGCAGGCCAAAGCTCCCTCATCTCCGACTGTTTTACTTGCAGTGAAGCCTTTAAACAAAAGGTCAATAGGGCAAACATCCGCTTAGTCTGATTTGTCAGCACTTGTTTTGTGCCGTTAGTTTCACTGTGGCAGTGAGAGCTGAGTGAGGGCAGAAACACACCACAGGGTGGCGCTGTGAGTACAAGCTCCAGTGGAGGTCCAGTAGGTTGTTTCTATATTGCAGGACTTTTTACCCGTGGAAATCCAAACCAATCATATACTTGCAAGATCTTAGTATTTCTATTAAATGAAGGTTTCCACAAATTGCTTTATACAAAAATGTTTTTATGTATTAGGGATGTATAAATGACCAACCAGCTCAGCCTAGCAGAGGATTCATGTTACACATTTGTGCCTATGCTATTACACACTTTCATCTGTGTACAGGATTCTGCATCAAGGTGGTTACACAAAAGAGGAACAATTGGAGTTCAGAGCAGTCGTCTATGGCAACATCCTGCAGTCTGCTCTGGCTATCATCAGAGGCATGGAGATACTGGGCATTGATTTTGGATCGGCCACTGCACAGGTCTCATATGACACTGAAAAGATGTACACCTGATTAACTTGCAGAGTTATTCATTATTCATTTTCACTGACATAAAATCATACTATGAAGTAGTTTAACGTACTGTGCCGGTGCTGATGGATCTTTCTGTTTGCATTAAAACCGCAGGAGAATGCACAGAAGCTGCAGAACTTGTCAGACTCCATTGAAGAAGGCTCAATGCCTACTGAGCTGTCTGATGTCATCATGAAGCTGTGGAAAGACACTGGTGTGCAGGCCGGCTTCGATCGAGCTGCTGAGTACCAACTCAACGACTCTGCTGGCTAGTGAGTTCATGTCTATTATTGGTATTAATAAAGCAAAGGGGTCACACGTCAAACTAAAGAGGCAGCTGGCTTAACGTTGATGGATAAAGGTGATTTTGTATATGAGGCCTGACTGCTGTACGATTTGTTCTGCCATCATCAGCTACCTCAATGAAATGGACCGAATCTCCAAGCCAGACTACCTCCCCACTGAGCAGGACGTGCTGCGATCTCGAGTCAAAACAACTGGTATCATTGAAGAACAGTTTTCCTGCAAAGAGTTGTACTTCAGGTGAGTCACAACGGGGCCCTAAACATATACGTCTGTGACACCCCCGAGAGCACCGAGATAACCGGGACTGACTTTGTTGTGACTTTCTGTGTGGCGAACAGGATGTTCGACGTGGGCGGCCAGAGGTCAGAGAGAAAGAAGTGGATCCATTGTTTCGAGGGTGTGACCTGCATCATCTTTTGCGGAGCTCTCAGCGCATACGACATGGTGCTGGTAGAGGACGATGAAGTGGTGAGTTGAGACTCCACTACCCGGGTCGTAAAGCACGAGACGACAAACGCGTCGGCGAGTAAACTTCACCTGTTTCGCCTCTCACCTTTTTCAGAACCGCATGCACGAGTCCCTCCATCTATTCAACAGTATCTGCAACCACAGATTCTTTGCACTGACCTCCATCGTGCTTTTCCTCAACAAGAAGGATCTCTTTGAAGAGAAGATCAAGAAAGTCCATCTGAGTATCTGCTTCCCAGACTATGACGGTAAGACAGACCGATGCTGTTCCAATGCTGTGACAGGACAACGTTTGTGGTAGCGGTGAGAATATCAGGCTGGATTAACGGGGAAATGGGGAGACTCAATCTGTCAGGCATGCAGTTCGAGTGGATCACAGTCTGCTGCCAACAAGTCGTCCCTCAGCTTTGATCGAGACTGTAACAGGAGAATGTGTGATAAGCAAACCAATCGGTAAAAAATATAAAGAAAGACTAAATTGGAAAATTAAGGAATATTGAGATTGTAACTGCAGACAGTGAGAGCCTCAGTGTTGCTCTCTCACTTAAATGATGTGATGCAAGCAATTATATGAAACGTATGTCATGTCAGTTGACCGACACAGAGATGCAGCGTGATTCATTTAAGGATCAGGGTACTTTTGTTTCTTTTTAACAACAGAACTCATAAATTCTCATAAATCCCCCCCAAACCCTTCCTCTCTCTTCAGGCTGCAACTCGTACGAAGATGCCAGCAACTACATCAAGGCGCAGTTCTTGGAACTGAACATGAAGAAGGGTGTGAAAGAAATCTACTGCCACCTGACCTGTGCCACAGACACCAGGAACGTTGAGATTGTGTTCAACGCCGTGACAGACATCATCATCAAAGAAAACCTTAAGAGTTGCGGTCTCTTCTAAGCAGCTCCGGAGTGAAAAGAGGTGCGGAGTGACCACACCACATCCCTCCCAGGGTCTCAGTCGATACAGAATAACAGGGTCCAGATGAGGCAGACCCCAGATGGTTCAATTTAACTCTCGTACAGCGACTCATATCAGGCAATCCTGTGTTGCCAAGCAACGACTCCTGACCATAGCATGAACCAACTCGAACCACACAATTTTGCAATTAGATAGATAGATAGATAGATAGATAGATAAATACTTTATTAATCCCGCAAGGGGAAATTTCGCAACCTAATTATATAGCTGTGAATGGAGCAAAATGCATACCTTGAAAAGACAGAAGCGACACATTTTACAAATGATTTTAGGTGATTTCAACATGTGTGAGATTCATTTTTTTTGTTTTTCTCTTCTTTGCAGAGCTTCCTTTCCTACCTTGACCCCTCACGTATTGGCATTAACTGAGAAGTGTACCGTTGGAGCACAGAAGATCGTGTTTGTTGTGTTCACGCCATCGCTTCCAAGCCAAAGTCCCAGTCCTTGACTGCTCCTAGCTCATCACCATCTCCAATATTACATCCCTGCAACACAATGCACGCCCAGCTGGGTTGAAACAGTCATCAAGTCACCATATTGTTGTTGTGGACATGCAGCTTTCTACAAGGTTTTCTAAAGTACGGTATTTGTCTCACACCAGACGCTTCTGGTTTGAAGGTATGAAGATGAAGTAGTTGCTCATATGATTCTCGTCGCTTCCTTTTGACTAACGCTACTGTGTTGTATTTATCATTAACACCAATCTCTGTAAAAAAAAATTATAAAACAATAATATTGGGAGGAAATATTAATATTTTAAATAGCAACATTCCAACCTTGTTTTTGAGTACAGTAGTCTCTGTGGTCTTGATATTTAAACTGTAAAAAGTTGCTGAGCAAATACCTCAGATATTGCCACTGCTTGCAGTATATCCAGATGACAAACTAAATTGTACATGTATCTAATCTAAATAGTGTTAATGTATTCAATTCCTTTAACAAGTTAATGTGATGAATAACTTTCAGAAGGTCAAACACGGTAGAGAAACTTTGTACATAAGAGTAGGTAATTCAATATATTTGAATGCTAAATCTATATGAAAGAGAGTGAAACACTAGAGGGATGATGCTTTATTATGAAAAGGGAATGAGAATCTACTGAGTTTGTCCTTTCTTATTAAATGTAGATGCATGAAATAAAGATGCATTAACATCACTCGCGTCTTTGTTTCTTTGCTGCAGAATCAAAGTGTCAGTCCCTGCATAATGTATGTGGAATTAGAGAAACAGAGCTGACAACACTGAAGGAAAGCCTCGAGGGACGCTGTTGTACAAGTTCCCTGTTCTAGTCGGACGTGAAATGGCAGCGTATAGAAGTTCTTTAACAATAAACCTATTGAGAAAGAGAAAAACAAATGAAAGCAGGAATTAATTTGCACATTGAGATTTACTGGAAGATTGCGCTGGGACAGATTCATTAAATTTGACAGCAAGCGAGGGCAAAAGTGAGAGTGTAATCAGTGTGTGGAGCCGAGAAGATTAACTATTTCGCTAGATTTGAGTGACCAGTTGAGCTTCTTTTGCTCCCGAAATTGAATGTTGCATATTCTCAGTTTTGGTATTTTCATTCAAACTCCAGTGTGAAGTTGGGCAACATCCGTTAGATCTGTCGAGCTTCTTCCCAGTGTGGTTCATTATTATTTCCATCCGTCTATCAAGATTTTAACTGTGAAAAGATGCAGCGTTACCCTCACAGGAAGACATGGGCATGTACTGATGAGGCCTTTTAGCCATACATTACATTTTGAAAACTCAAGCAACCACTAAAACAAAAAGTCAGCTGATATTCTATATTTTTCTTATTGTCAACAAATCCCATGAAATCCAAAAACAACAATAAATATATCCAACGATTATTTCTCTGAGCCGTAAAACTCAACTCAAAAAAATGTTTATTAGTTTATTTTGATTCAATCTCACATACATTGTTCTGCAGCCATAAATAGCTCACCAAACATGTATTAATCCCAACAACTTTTTACTCCTGTTTGAGTAACATTTGCTCAGAACTGCAGTACCTCGATGTTTTCGGAAATTTCTCAGCCTTTTTAAAAGAAAAAAACTATCCATGTGTGACTTGTCTTTAAAGATTTACGTCTTCAGTAGGAACTAATGTGCTCGGGGCCGAGTGCTACAAGCAGGGTTAAGAAGTCAGGAACGCTTGAGCGAAGGACAAACACACTGTTTTAGTCTTTTTATGGGATCTGTTGAGAAAAAGAAACATCAGCCTCATCTTTAAAACTGAAACCTGCACAAATTGAGGATTTGGGGCTCAAAAAGTATGCTGCGCTAAAGAATCTGTCCCTTCACGCTCTCGTGTCGACTTGAAGATTTAAAGCAGTTTGAGGATATGTTGCGATAACTCACGTCAGTGATACATTTCCATGGAGTGTTTTACTACAGTGACAATATACAAGGTAGGACAGTAAGGATATATCGGAGCGTGGTGGAGTGTGCAGCCACTGGAACAAACTGGAGTCCTCAGCTCAAGCATACAGATGTGTCTAAAGTCTAAAAATAGCTTTTTTCAATTTGCATGACCTCCTTCCCTGCATGGTGTAAGTGAGACTAGGCCTTTATGAATCTGGACCGGTGGGCAACATCTGATTGGAGTTGCCTGTGGTAAGGTTTTGGTTTTCGTCTTTAAAATAGAAGGAAAGGAATACAACTTTGTGCCACCATTTAATGATGTTAAAATGAACCAATACAACTCCAGCAAAGTACAGAAAGCTAAACTTAAACCTTTGGGAATGTTTTCTCCCAGAATTTCTCATTTGTAGGAATCGACTGATCTGATCCAAGCGGTGCTCCACTACAGTATTCTGTATATCAGCAACAGACTTCCTCAGTATTATGGGATGGCTGCAGCCAAAGAAAACAAATACAGCTTCTGGCTATTTCAAACGTTCCAACTTTTTGTGTTTAAGGTGTTTATATATACATCTTCACTGATATCCATAGGATTAAAAAATACCTTGAAAAAAAAGTATATTCTACATTGACCTCCACAGAGTGTATTATATTAGTCATATTCAAACTCCTATGAAAAAAAAAAAAAGGAAATCAAGTCTCCCTTGATAAATTGATTTGCAGTGATGTGTCTCATGTATAAAAAATATTGTTAACTACAATGTTTTCTAGTTTTCTATTGCTTCTACTGCTTTCTATTTAACTATGTAGACAGCCGTGTTGCTACTGAGTTCATTACACTCTTTCTAATTAATCCCAGACCCAAAAGGTTACGTTATATACATCAAAACTGCAACAACAACAAAAAACGCTTCTCCATACATAAGTTATTGCAATGCA
This sequence comes from Ophiodon elongatus, assembly GCA_016806645.1. NCBI lineage: Eukaryota > Metazoa > Chordata > Actinopteri > Perciformes > Hexagrammidae > Ophiodon > Ophiodon elongatus. The sequence continues at coordinate 1,803,024 of JACSYO010000285.1, read as the reverse complement.
TTCACACATCCAAAAATGGAAACAGTAAATAACTGCAACTCAAAAATTAAAATATAACAAATATTCAATAAAAACCATGTGATATAGACTACAGCTAGGAGAAGATGCAACAGATATAAAAGTGAACAGAATTTACATATCCGCTGTGAAACTGTGAAATGCAGTGATGGATTTGATACACAGGCTCTGTTTTGGTCCTCGTACATATGACAGACAAACTATAAATGTGTCAGAGATTTCAGAGGGGCTTCCAACAGCCAGCCCCTCGACTGATGCACAGGTCTTAAATATGACAGGACTCCACAGTTCTCACAGTCATTGTTTCACAAGCTTTCCCAACTCATCACTTTCTCCCAGTGTGCTCTGCATCATAACATCTATTAAAACAAAAATAATCGTAGTATCAAGTCTCCAAATTGTGGAATTTAGGTCCTGCATGCAGCGCGGCCATCAGCTTAGTCCTTAAGTAACACCTACTTTCCAATTTGCCCTCTGCAGACAAGACATACCAGTCCAGAAGTCCTTATTCTGCTCCTGACACCTGCAAGTTAAAGGGAAACGAATCACTAATACTGATGGCTACGGGAAACAATTAACGCATAATTAATATTAATACAATCCCCCAAAACATGTCACTTAAATTTTCATTCATAGACTGCTTGGCAATAATGAAACACATTTGATGGACATGCTTTTGGGCTCTTTAGACAGCGAAAAAACAGTTGTATGAAAACTTATAATTACGCTAACTATATAGTCAGACTGGGCACGACGTTCATAAGTCTACGCTGTACTTTTCAGCCTCTCTACTTTGAGCTGGATGCTAATGTTAATATGCTTAAATGCACAACATTTGCATGGTAACAGATGTGAAACATGCTAATGTTCTGACTAACATTTAGCTGTTAACATGTTTGGTCTTTTAAAGATTAGCATGTAAACATTTTTTTTTACATCCACACACAGATATATCCTTCTTAACTTATCTGGTCTAAAATGTTATTCAACTGAGGTTATGTACATTTATGGTCCGCTTGCATGCTCACAGCAGTAAAAAGCTAATTACCGTTATATTTACGTTAGTTTTTGACAGGGTTTTCGTCATGCTAATTAGTTAGCTTCCCTTAGTAATGCCAGAACTTTGTCTTTAATCTGAGTTGAGATAGTTTCCTTCTTTACAATACCATCACTGTTTTCTTCTGGAGACGTCCTCACTGGCAGAATGACTTGAAATGCTAAACTTTGGCTCATGGGTGATACCGAGTGACCATGGCAACACGCGGGTGTGTGGAAGGGAATACTTGAGTTTTAATGATTTTAAAGGCTTGAGGCAAAGACTGTATGAAAGGCTTAAAGTAGACATAAGACACAATATAATGTTCACAAATAAACACCACTTCAGGATTTTTGAAGAGTGAATGCAAACAGCAGAAATAAAAAGCTAACGTTGGGCTATAAATGCACCGCGGTCACATTAGAATGAGTTTACACAACGAGGCTCTAAAGATGTACCAGTCGGCATGACGATGTATTGTAGCGTCATCTAGCCACTTTTAAAGTCACGTAAAAGCTTAAAAATTCAGGCGAGGGATATTTATTGACATTTTATATATCGTAGAACAGAACGTGAAAGTCTCTTCAGCTTGTGTTAACCACAGTGCAAAAAAATGTTAACTAATTTCCTGGTTTATAAATCATTTCTTCAGCACTCTATTTGAAACATGTTAGCGGCACTCCATGAAAAGTAATCTGATAAGTGTCTTCGCCAAATTTCATTGCAATTCCCCCAACAGTGATGAAGCTATTTAACCCTCTGCAGCCGATAGGCTGACACAATCACAGAAGAGAGTCGACGGTTGTCTCGGCGACAAGCTAACATTTTTAACATTTTTAACCGTTGGCTTTGACAACAACACCATGTTGCCGCATCTCTGCAGCGTTCTGCATAAACTGTCCAGTGGGTGACAGTCAGTGTGCTGACCTGCATGGCCTGAAGCTTTAGTAGAGCCCGATCTCCCTCAGGTTGATCTTGATGATGACGTCGGTGACGGCGTCGAACACAAACTGCACATTTTTGGTGTCTGTGGCACAAGTGAAGTGGGTGTAGATCTCCTTGGTGTCCTTTCGCTTGTTTAAGTCTTCAAACTGGTTCTGGATATAAGTTGCAGTCTCATCGTATGAGTTCCCACCTGCAGATAAAAAGAATATATATATATATATAATTATAATAATTTACATGCAACAGTCCTATATGATCTCTGGAAAACAAATCTCATCATTCTGGATTAAACACACTAAAGCAAAAGAAAGATGCAATTAACCTGTGAACAGTTGCAACTGCGGTTTACTTCCACTGAACTTCTCATTGGTTGTTCACTTTTGACTAATATTTGTACTAAACTTTTACTTTTGATTTGAGGTTGTTTTTTGATCAAAAGTTTAAAGATTCATCAACAAAACATTTGAAATGTAAAAAGGGGGTACCTAATTATTGATGGTCATTTTGTTCTGCGAGCGGCTGTTAAATTCTGTGTGGGACTACTTTGTAGAAACACCTTAAGTTAAGTGATGCTCACTTTCAAGAAGTTAAAAAGGATGAAGCCAGGAACACACTCGAGTGTTGCAGATCTATACACACTTAAAATGCTGGTATGGTGATGAAATTCACATGTGATAAAAATGGAAAAAAACAAGATGATAAATAATTTTATATTCAATGCAACCTTAAAAATGGGTTTTGCTGCAGAATCTAAATCCTACAGTATCCTCTCACAGAATGAGATCCATTGTGCTTTATTCTGGTAAAGAAATCGGTACCACGATCGCACATTTCCAACAAGTTAATGCTCAGATCCATCAGATAGAAATATAAAGATATTGTCTGATGACATCTGACGATGTCGCGTTAAAACTTAAATGAATTGCTAATACAGGGGTTTGTCTCACCGGGGTATTGGGGGTAGCAGATAGTGAGCGGACTCCTGCCAATCTTCTCTTCAAACAAGTCCTTCTTGTTGAGGAAGAGGATGATGGAGGTGAGCGTGAACCACTTGTTGTTGCAGATGGAGTCGAAGAGCTTCATGCTCTCGTGCATCCGGTTCTGAGGAAAGAGCAGAGATACCCATGAGAGGCCTTTTTCACAAACAAGACATTTTGACACAGGTGTAAATAATAAAATGAATTATAATTGAATTTCAGTAAGCTGCTTTAGTTTCAGGGTCTTTGGGTACGCTCCAAAAACCCGTCTTAGTGCTGCTTAGTGCTTAGGGCGTGGTGTCTACTCCAGTTTAAAAGGCACTTAAATAAAAACAACACATGTACCAAGCACATCGTAAACGACACAGACTAATAAAAACATATTTTACATGGCTTTTAGTGGCTGAATCTTAATGGAAAAAGGTACTGTTGTGTCTTTGTCAGCACTTAGAAGCTATAAAAGCTGGCTCACTGTCATAACGTAATGGGACATTTGAAGAGAACAGAGCCATCATTAATGCTATTAGCAACACTTATGCGTTTTTATTCTTATGATTTTACTGTATCAACTGAAATGTTAAGATACAAGAAGTTAACGTAAACCACAGTGTATCCATCACCTACCATCTCCTCATCCTCAGCCAACACAAGGTCATAGTCACTGAGCGCTACGCAGAAAATGATAGATGTGACTCCCTCAAAACAATGGATCCACTTCTTCCTCTCCGAGCGTTGACCCCCGACATCGAACATCCTGGAGACACACACACACACACACACACGCACACACAAGAATTGCATAAATACATGTACAGTGAATGTGCTTATTTTAATTGTAATGTCAATTTAATTCCTGTGTTTTATGAGGATGAGTGTCCTCGTAAATCCAGGGCAAGAGCACAAACACACACACACACACACACACACACACACACACACACACACACACACACACACACACACACACACACACACACACACACACACACACATGCCTGCCTCTGTCTCAACCTGAGTCACTCAGAGGAAAACTGAATCTGCACTGAGCTGTTAACAGACCAATTCAGTGATTGCACATTTCCAGATCCTGAGCGTTTTTTAATGGGGTTACACATGCGGGCCAGGGAGGCTATTACAGTTAATGATTCCACCAATATTTATAAGTACAGGAGCTAGATGATAAAATAATGTAAAAGCAATGAAGAGATTTAATCACATTTATTTCTACAAAGGTGGGTCATATTAAGGCTGAACGCCACACAGCAGCGTTTGTGAGTTATAAAAGAGGCTCGGAAATCAGCACGTCAATATGCAGTTTCTTAAAAGAAACAACAAGCGTAATCATCTGAGAACATGTGCGTCAGTCAAACAAGAATACTACGGAATTATTCAATATGATGAAGCTGGGGAATAGCCAACATGGGTATGGATACAGTATACAGTGTGAAGAAAGGCAAGATACTGCACATGCAACTTAACGCATGTAAAATCAAGATTTTGTTACTTTCATGACGTGTTTTCATTTGGATAATGAAAAAGGAAAAAAAAACTCACATTTGTAAAATAAAATGCTTGTTTTTATTGTGACCCCTCATCACAAATTGTATATGAAGAGATAAAGCTATCCAGTATTTATCAGAAAACATTATAAAAATAAAAAAAAAACAGCAAAGACCGGAGACAAGTAATAAAAACAAAATAGAACGTTGTCCATTATAATTTAGTTCTTGATTGATTCCTGCCCCGGTGATAAACTCTCTACGAGGGTTGGGAAAGTTAATTACAGACACGATAGAGTAAACCAGCTCGGCCTGTGAAGCTTCATAAGTTATGTTTATGGCACAAGCAGCCAACCTGAGGTCAGGGCCATTGGCGAGCAGATAAATTACAGCTGTACTGACTTGAAGTAGAGATCTTTGAAGGTGAAGTGAGTTTCCACGATGCCAGTGGTCTTCACACGCGTACGGAGCACATCCTGCTGAGTCGGGACGTAGCTCGGCTGACAGATCCTGTCCAAGTCATTCAGGTAGCTGAAAGGTGGAAAACGAGTATATGAAGACGATCCCAGAGAAAATAAACACATAATAGTACACATGTACTGCGGCAGTACCTGCAGTCCAGGCAGCTCCCAACATGTGCCTCATAAAAACAGATGTTTGTCTTTTTCTTTTTCTTTTTTCACACCACGTGGTAAAATCAGTTTATCCAAGTTTTTTTTTTAATCAAAGAAAGACGAACATAAAGTAATGCAAAGAGACAAAATGTTTTTGGGACACTTAAGCCTGGTAGAGTGGGGAGGTTTGCTCTGCAGACAGACATCTAAGGACTCCAGAGAATGATACTAAATATGGGCTCATATTTTGGTACATGATAAACACCGGCTCCTTGTGGGTTGAGTAAAAACAGACTAACTCCACTGGTTCCTCTTGTCTCGCAGTGTGGACAAAGTGTACCATGACAGCTTGGCTGTTTTCAAAACAAAGAAAGCGTCCTTGAGCTACTTACTTTTCGGGAGAGTGTGATATATAAACGCTACGAAAACAGAAAAACCATGCTTCATCCATGTCGAGGAGACCGGACTATATTTAGCTCAAACCACTTTGTTTCCACTGAACTTCATCAGACAGTTGTATCCAGTGGGTGACTATCATAATAATCTGGGAACCATTTTGTCGAATGAAGTAATACAGCTTCAAGTTGACAGAAACATTACCCCGTTGTCAGTTTCTCCTTCGTGTCATTCCTTTTTCAGGAATGCAATCAGCTGCACAACAAGCTGACACAAGACCGTGAAGAACAAGACACATCTTGCCCCCTTTTTTTTTTGGTTTAGTGGAAATGTTACAAACATGGAGGAGGAAAACTACTCTGATTCAAACTTGTCCACCTTCTAGAAGAGAGGCGAACAAGATCACAAGACGTGGTTTGTGCCAGTTTAATAGCAGGACGATGAGGGATGATGCAATTTCAAACTTTCCTATAAATTGTCGAGGCAGTTTCATTTCCATCTGGAATTTTCTGAAAATGTCAATATGTTGAGTAATATTGAGCAAGAATGACAATGAATTGGAAGTTGATTTCGAATCAAATGCAGCTGCGAGTGAAGATTATTTTCATTATCAATTCATCTGCCGAAAAGTTTTCTCGATTCATTGTTTGGTCTATAAAATGTCAGATAGTAATGAAAAAAGAGACAAACTATAATTTCCTAAGGTACAATCTGTAATGTCATCAAATGTCAAACTGTCAAAAACCTAAAAATATTCAGTTTATTATCACGATAAAGTAAAAATCCAATCCTCACAACAGAGAAGACGGTGATTCTTTTTCTGTCGATTGAATCAACAAATTCAATCGAATTTAATTGTTTCATTAAGCTATTTTTTGCAGATTTTTTCCCTTGAATCCCATTGAATTCATCTGTGAATCGACTCATTTAATATGCTTCGCGCTCAGTGAGTCCGTGTCGTGGGTCTGTGTGCAGAGAAGTGAATAAAGTCCTCACTATGCAGCGGAGTCGTTGAGCTGATACTCTCGTGATCGATCGAAGCACGCCTGGACTCCGGCATCGCTCCAAAGCCTCTGAATCACTCCGGTCAGCTCCGCCGGCATCACCCCTTCCTCCGCCGAGCTCGCCAGGACAAACAGCTGGCGGGCATCGTCCTGGCAATGAAGACAATAATTACTGTCACTTGTCATGAATAAGGATGCGGCTCTTTCAAAGTCATGTTCAATGCAGACTGGATGTAGACAACTTACCGCCCGCGTAGAATCCCCAAAATCTAACTTTAACCGGCCCATCGCCCTGATGATGGCCATGATGGACTGGATGGTGTTGCTGTACACCACCACTTTGTACTGCCTGCACTCCTCTTCTGAGTAGCCGTCTTCATGAATGATTCTGACACAGTAACAAATCCAAAGATATTTTTGAGATACATACATTTGACGGTGTGAACAATGGCTTTAACAAATGTTGGACGAATGACAGATTTTAAAAAAAGAATCTCATGCAGCACTGTCATTAGTGCTGGAATTTGAGCTTCGATGAGCATGCAGCGTGCCTAATGTGGGAACTGGGGGAGTCTATTCAGGACCTGCCAGGCTACAGCGGTCCACTGGGGCCATTGTTTAACATGTTATTCAAAAGGTTGCTTCCTACACTGCCTAAGCCGAGTGAAATGATGGTCCCACTTTACTTCCATAGTATTTCCACAAAGATGAGCCCCCGTTTGTAACCACAGCTCTCCCCGTGTTATTAAACTCTGACAACAAGGCTACAGCTGAAAGTGGGAATGAGGAACTGTTTCTCCTCAACGTAAATGCAAAAATAGCATCAATGTTTCTTACAGGATGAAGGAGTTTGACACAATGTCACGTGCAGTGTTATCAGGAAGCTGTAACTTACTTCATCTGCTTTACTATCGTGCTTTTCCCAGATTCCCCAGCACCTGAAAAAGAGGCAGAGTAGTTAGATGAGAGCAGCCGAAACACCTCCACATAATATCTGACAGATTCAGACCCCTCGCACATGGACGTGGGATCAAACCAGCGTTTCATTAGGGTTGAACCTAATCTGATCTAATTTAATCACGCATCACACAGTGTGCAGTATGTTTGTGTCAAAACACCCGGGAAAAAGCAGCCTTGTGATGGCAGGGATTTAAGTGGGGCCTGAGGGAATGAACAGTACATGGTTGTGAAGTGTCACATGGAGGAATCAGATGCTCGATGCTCACCATAAAATGCATATACACAGCGAGGATATTGGGAAATAAAGAGTAGTGTGAAGAGCTGGGGTGCCTCTTTGGGAAGTGAGAGCTTTCACAATATTGCCCATCTGTGAACTGATGACCAGTTGATATCAAAGCCTCCATAACCAGAGGAATAATGAGAAGTGGGGCAATAAGGAAGCTTTACAGTAATTCTACCACAATCGGCCAAACAGGAAACAGTTAACATGCTTCTGGCTGAGCCAGTGTTTTTCCACTGGAGAGACAATACCAGATATCATGCTGTTCTGGGCGTTAGAGAGCAGAGGGGCCATTAGAGCACCACATATGATTAAAAGTCTGTTTGCAATCTTAAAAAAATACATCATCACAACATGCAGTGTTGACAACCAGCACAGAATGTTTCCTTATTGATAAGAAAGATTCTTCTTCATGTGAGCTCCTATTCCCCTTTAACAGAGCCCCTTCAACTGGACGTCTTTAATGATGATGGATCTAATCAATTGGATTTCTAATCATGATGTTGGAAGCCACATGGTTCACACTATTCTCGCCCTTCTGTGAAGATGCCTACGTCTATTAGGAGTCACCACAACATCAACATGGATGAGATCTCTGTTTTTGTTGGAATCCTACGGGAACAATTATTTTCATAATAAATTATTCTGCATATTATTTTCTATTGTTTATCAAATCCTGTGTGTCTAAAGCTCAAGGTGACTTCTTCAAATTGTTTGTTTGGTCCAAAACCCCCAAAAAGGGAAAAGCACATAAAAGCCCCCGGGAAGTGTGCATGCCAGCACGTAACCCCTGTAAAACCCCAACGTGTTGTTTTTACACTTCTGTTTTTGTATGAATTCAACAAAGCAGATATGAAGTGTTAATTAGTGAGTTACCTTGTTACCTTGGCCAGGCTAGCTGTTTCCCCTTGTTTCTAGTCTCTATGCTAAGCTAAGCTGCCCGTCTTCTGGCTCCAGTATCATACTCACTGCTGCAGAACCATAGTTGGCCTCTGGGAAAATCGGGAAGCACGATTGATTGGCCGCGCAAATATATAGCCCTCCAAACACACAGATGGTAAACATACACAACCAAGTCAAGCTGAGATATGAACCAAGGTGCCTGTGGAGGCAACCCGGTGCTCTGCCTCTGTGCCAGCCGTTGACTCACTCTAGGATCAGCTATTTTTCTTAGCTGAAGTTTAATTAAAGAGGCATAAAAACATGTGTGCACATGAAACATTAGATGTCAAACTCACCCAACCAGTGAGAAATTATTTCCATAAACATCTGGGGTGAGTTTACACTGGCGGCAGAGCCTCTTTTTGCTTTATATAACCACAATAATTATGAGAAACCGCAGGAAGAAGAAGTATTCAGGCACTGGAATTTGAAATACAAATACCTGCTTCTTTTTTTGAAGCAGCCAGGGACAAGTCTGAATGTGTGACATTTTCAAAATAACAATATGCATTGTCCCAATACTGTTGTTCCCCTAAAAGGTGGCGAGACACGTTCCCACTGCCAGTTAAGAATCCTTTGCAGATTCATTTTGTCAAGGAGGCTTACAGTAGAGTAATATGTTCAGATGGCCGGCCAACAAGAATTAAATCCACAAATTCTTTGGTTAAGCTGTCACCAGCAAAGAGATTTACGCCCGCTCACACAGACGGGGAGGGGAGGACGAATTGTGTTGATCCCTTTCCTCAGTTCTGTCAGTCACCAATTCTCTCTCATTCATGGCATTTTTTGGCTGATCATCAACCGTGGCTTCCTGCCAGTTCACAAGCCAACTTTACAACAGACATTTACTGATTTGTCTAAACCCATGCAGGAGTCCAAACCAGGCCTCATTTTCTTTTTTTTTTTTTTTTTATAAAATACTTTTCGTGGTCAAATGGGAGACCGTTTTCATCAGAAGAGTGCGTTGGTTCTCCAGCTTTGTGGTTTGGTACAAAGAGCAGCAGCCAAACTCCTCTTTGTTTTTTCCTAATACTCTCTTGTTCCAGCGCAGACAGGGAGTGGAGGGCACAGCCTGGAAAAATAGCTTCCCCCTCCACTCTGTGGTCAGAACTCGAATGTGTCCATACAACAAGATCTTATCCTGCATTGTAATGTCGCGTATCGACCTAAAGTTAAATATGTTAAATAAGTTAGCTGCTGCTGCTGGGATTCATCTGCATCCTCGACAAACCGATCCAACGACCACATCCACGTGACCTCGGCTTCTACTTTTGTTATTACACTCAGGGTTTCACTACCTAAAATAGCTGCACGTGACAAAACAACCCCAAATCAGGCTCAAATCTATCAACAAAACAGTGGAAACACTTTGATAAAAATCACCTCACGGCTGTGGGTATTGGCTCTGAAATGGTAGGAAGCAGATTAACCAGCATGGTTTTGTTCCGCGATAACTTAGATAAAGGTGCTAGAAAATTCACTGCAAACATAAAGTTACAACTGCATTTCTTTGTGAGAATAAAGCCACTGCCAGGAACACAGACATTAAGGCAGAAAAACATGTACTTAATGAACACGTCAATTGATCACGTGCGGAGATTTGCGAGGCATGAAAATCGCGTTGGTCTTGAACTGTCATAGTTCACATACTGTAATGAATCACACAGATCAGTTAAGTGGGATTTTTTTTAGGAGGACTAGTTTTCAAATCTTAATAAGATTTACAACATGGCACTTCTTTTTTTTCTCCTGATTTTCTGTTATTTCCTGATCAATAAAATGCTGGGACTCTTTGAGATGCAGCCCTCTGTGGGCGTCATATGCCATCAGTGCATTATGTCATAATGCCTTCAGATCGTCCACCTGCATGACTGAATGTCACGATGATGACTAATGTAATAGCAGCATCTGTTCCCAGAATCATCCATTTAATCAAATACCTGGTCCTTACCGTGGTCCATTTTTTTCTGGTATGTTAATGTGAGCTCAAGTTACAGGAAAAAAATGAAAACACCTAAGTGAGGACTCTGCATACGAAAAGGTTTTGGTCAGTCACCCATCTCGGAAAAACTACAGCATTTCAATAGCAGAGTTTTCTTCATCATATCATTCTTTTGACGTGAACTATGAACTATCTTTCGCAACATTTCATGAGAAAAAAAGCAACGTATCAACTGTAAGCTTAAAAGCGTTGCATCACAATTGCATCAGTACAATCCGCTTGTAGTGCAGTTATTTACAGGGCAAAACATTGTGGATGCAACATATAGCTGATGCTGAATGTTCAAACTTTTTATCCTTTTATTACTTCAGTGTAGTTTCAGCTGGTATTTGGGTAAGAAGTTACTCTCTGTATTTTAATTTTACAATGAACCGTTCCACTCAAGTGCTCAGAGGTAGCTTTAGCTAAAGTGCTCTAATCGATATCTTTATATTAAAGGGTAACTTCTGTAATTTTCACCTTATTGTACTATGTTTTTGTGTGTTTTGAATGGATCCAGTATTGAGGGATTACGCTGCAGATTGCAGATGCTAAACGAGCTGCAATGTAAAGGGACTTTCACACAGAACGCGACAACGGCACCACCGCGCTCTGAAACCCATTATTTCCAGAGGCTTGCACCGAGTACAGCATGTTGCACTAACTGCGTCCTGTGTGTGAAGCGCTTAATCGCTCTGGGCAATTTCTCAGCATCTAAGAGTGTGTGTTTTTGCCACCGACGGGCTCAGATTGTTATTATGTCTGACAACAAGTATGTAAGGACTGCAGGGAAATAGATGTTTGTTCTGCCTTTTGACCCTGAAAAGCTTGTGTTGATGAACCTGCAGAGATTTATCACCAATCTCTGCAGTTCCCCTCAGCTCTACAGAGCGCCTCTGTGTATTTCAGCCCTGTTTTCGTTTTACGGCCCACAAATTTACTGTTTAGCTTCACTTACATTGTTTTCATCAGTATCATTTCCAGCTGCAGCAGCCAGTTGTTTTCACAGAAAAAGCTTGAAAAACCCGGCTGTGGACGACCACCGGACAGAGTTAGCGACTAGCTGAAGAAGATATCGGAGCGTTTTGCTGCTGAGGAGCCAGATAGCTCCCCGTGGAGAACAAAACAGAGCAATAAGAGAGTGAATATTGGACTGTTTGCCAGAAACACAATTCCAAATACAGCTCTTTTCTTTGTTGGTAACTTAAGTTGTGTAAATACACACTGTTTAACGGTTTCGTGTGTCAGCATGCCAAAGTCGGGAACTTTCAAATCCCCACACATGGGGGTCTTTCATTGAGAACTGCTGAGGTGGCATAAAAAGTGTAACAGATTGCCTAACACACAGAGATAACACAGCTGTCTCTCAAACAGCAGTTCCTCTGATGGGGTGTGACGTGCTGCCCACTCGAGGGTCAAACCCTGTGATGAGAGGTCAACAGCAGACACCGCTTTATGTCAAGGGGTCACGAACTAGAAGACTGGCATCGAAACACTATGCACAGGACAGAAGTCCCTCCCAGAGGATATACAGTACATGTTGAGTGCTGCTGGACTCGGGGCATTTAGTCCCTCTGGCACAGCGTCAGCACCACCAGCAGGGAGGGAAGTTACAGTCGGCACCGGTCAGAGGCAAGAATCGTTCCAGTGGGACAACCTGAAGTTAACCGCAACAGTCCAGCGACTTATATAACGGCAAAGTATTTAAATGACTACGGATAGAGCCTCGTTGATTAATCCATTAGTCGATCAATAGAAAATGATTTGGCTCTGATTGTTATCTATAACAGTTAATCATTTAAGTCGTGTTTCTAGCTAAATGTCAAATCTTAACCAGTTGCAGCTTTTTTTTTTTTTTGGTGAGGATTTGATGCTTCTCCTTGTCTTGTGTGATGATCGACCAAATCATGTTGAGCTTTGAACTGTTGTTCGTGCAGATCAATAAATGTGAAGACATCAACCCGGGCTTTGGGAAATTTATATTTTCTGACATGTTTTCTGTTAACAGGCAATTCAGAATCCTCAGAATCTGTCTCAGAAATAGTTTTGTTTGCTGAGGCACCAACATGATGTGGCTCGATTAAATTAAAGTAAAACTGCTGCAGCATATTTATACTGACCAGCATCAAACCCTTTACTTCTCAAACCCTGGTGCTTATAGGTCTCACCAGGATCAGCATTTCCATGCAGCTGCAAAGTTGTGTTTATACTCTGAAGTTAAACAGGCCTGCGTGAGTTACAACGTGCTTTGTGACAAGTGACAACACGTAGTCAACAAATAGTGTTCCTTATGAGCACTTTTCAACGATTCATAGCCGATAGAAAAGCTCCGAGGCAGCACAGGACGTGTGATTTCCCTTTTCCCACTAACATCTGGTTTACTAGAGTCTGTCAGTGGAGACGTGATGAGCCACAGCTGCATTAAACCAACTGAAGGAGAAGTGTTTGGAGTCATTTCACCCTGCAGAGTAAAAAGTACCCAAACACTCGGTTAAACTCATTTCACGGATCAAAAAAAAAAAAAAAAAAAAAAGGGCAGTTCATACCAAGCAGGAGCAGTTTGACTTCTCTGGAGGACTTCTCCCGGTCGTCCCGCAGGTTTTTGTCAATCATTTTACTCCTCTCCACCGCGGCTTTGTCCTCGGCGCTGATCGTGCAGCCCATGTTGACTCTCACGCGACTTCTTTAGGGTCGGATTGTGGTTTCAGCAGCTCATGAGTTGAAGGTAAACGCCGTCAAACGAGCCCAGTGCGAGCTGAGGTGTCCCGGCAGAGAGAGAGAGAGAGAGAGAGGGGGAGAGAGAGAGAGAGAGAGAGAGAGAGAGAGAGAGAGAGAGAGAGAGAGAGAGAGAGAGAGGGGAAAGGCGTTGGCACCGGAGGCTCGTCGGTCCAACTGAGGCCACAGTCCGATGCTGAGTTTGCACTGCTTCAGTCCTCTGCTCTCTCTACAGGTGATCAACTGCAGGATTTTAAGCGGAAAAAAAACTCCCCAAAGATATATTTTGTTGTTGTTTATATATATTTCTATCCAAATCGTCCGAAGTTTATAACCTACTCTCACAGGGACGTGCAAAGAACTAAAAAAAAAAAAGAACTAATCAAAAATACTTTAAGTAGAAACTTGTATGGTAAATCCGGCGCAGGACTATAATAATAATAAAAAAAAAAAACTCGCAATAACAATCTCCAGATTTTCCCCTCAAAACTGTTGCTGCTGCGCAGTCGCGCGTTCATCCAGCTGATCCAGCTGCAAACCAAGAAAAGGGGCACTGGAAAATGAAAATCGATGCGCCCCAAGGGGCTTGTGGGAAATGTAGTCGCTTCTAAAAAATGCCGGATACGTGAGTTCTGCTTGTGTAGCCTAAATAATGCTCAGAGGCGGACACAGGTCGATGTGATCCTCACGAGCTGTCTTTAGCTGACACGCTCGTGTAGTTTAAAACAGGTCGATGACACACACGTGCAGGTTTCCTCTGCAGTCTGCACCCGTTTACAGTCAGAAGGGGAGCAGGAGTTTTGTGTGGTGCAAGAGCGCCCCCAGTGGATGTACAGCGGAACTGCAGGTTGCAGATTTGATCGATTTAGTAGAAACACGATACACTTCTCCGGTCAAGAGGTCAGGTTCAGTTTAAATCTTTTGTAATCATTTTAAACCTCTTGTGTTCCTGTTCGTTTTTATTACAAACTAGAAACTGGATTTCAGTTGCAACTTAGAGTCGATTATCTTCATGCAAGCGTGCAGCTTCGTGGAGTTCACGTTGCATCCCACACTGCTCCGCGTCCACCTCGCAGTGTTTCTGTCGGACCGAGAAACTCGTCTGCAAGTTCAAAGGTTTGTAACGCACATTTCATTTGACATCATGTTGCTGTTGCAACAGGGGTACTATTGTTTCCTTCTCTTCACACTGGCTTTAATGTCATTGTGTGTTCACTACAGGCATCGTTTGTCTCCACACGTCAGTCATGTTTACATATCATAGTCTTCGTTGTACAGTGGATGCAGCCAGGAATCATACAGGAACCACTCCCCAATAAGGTGCCCTTTATACAGGGTTTATACTTTGGAACTATTGGCTTTATTCATAGTGAATGAATAATGTACTAATGCTTCATAGATCATTTAAAATCCATTAATACGAAACATTTTGGGCTAGCAAAAACCCTATTTACTGATGATCCTCTGGATTAAAATCTATTTATCAACAATTTATTAATGAAAAAATGCATTTCCAACATTTATGAAGACATTATCTAAATTTTTCACAACCCCAAATTTGTTCTTGTTAATGGAATGTAATTAACTTATCAAGCATTTCATGACATGATTCATCAACCATTATTAAAGCCATTAGTTACAAAGTATAAACTTTCTTTTTTCTTTTCTTTTTTAGAAAGTGATTTGTTCATACGGTAAATGTAAATCATTTATTATTCGAGGAGTAGATTTAGAAACTTAATTTCAAGAAAGTTATGAATTTTATTTAAAAGTTACTATGCGAATAGTGACGGGCTCATTAATTCATAGACGAGTCGCTCACTTATAGAGACCCACTAAAGAGTAAATCTTTATTTATTACTTCATGTCTTTACTTACTTCATGTCTTTACATTACTTCATGTCTTTACATTACTTCATGTCTTTACGTGTAACAATAATCTCTGCCTTTGCCTCTGCCTCTCGTCTCCTCCTGACAAACAAACCCGTCAGCGCTGTCACCATCAGCAGGTTACCACGGCAACGGCTGCTTTCAAAGGAGTCAGGATTTAAGGAAGTAAGTGAGAAATCCACGTGTTTGAGTTAATCTCGGCTCCAGCGAGGGATCACTCGCTCTCAGATTGACAGGTTTTCTCGGATCCGTCTGTTTAGGCGTTTTAGTTTATAAGAAACACACCCGACTCATCCGCTGAATGACTGCGCGCGGCACCCGGTGGGGCCCCCCCCCACCCCCCCCCACCCCCCCCCCAGGGTGACATGAAGGTGGCATCTGTCCTTGAGCCCTTTTACTGGGCGTGTGCTAGCCCTTCACAAAGGTCAGGCTGTTTGAACTGTTCCTCTGCACCGCGGGAGGCGCCCTCCACGGCTCGACATGAAAGCCATGAGTCACTCTGTCCGATGGGGAGCAGCACAGGAGCGGCTATAAAGTGGGACGATCAGGAAACAGAGGACGAGCCCGGACGCCGCTGAGAGGACG
The DNA here is from genome assembly GCA_016806645.1 of Ophiodon elongatus. Taxonomy (NCBI): domain Eukaryota; kingdom Metazoa; phylum Chordata; class Actinopteri; order Perciformes; family Hexagrammidae; genus Ophiodon; species Ophiodon elongatus. Next base: position 1,787,182 of record JACSYO010000285.1, on the reverse strand, counting down.
GTGGAATCTGTGGTTTTCCTGGTGATAAACAACTGAAGCTGCACATGCCAGAGCTGAACATTTATCATAACCCAGATATTAAATAAACAAAAGAATCAGGGGATCTTTGTGGCATTCATTTGCACAATCTATATCTAAATAATCTCGCATTCCTTCCTATTTCTATTCTTCATCTTCTTTTCATCACTAGATTGAAGATTTCTATTTGAAATCCTGAGGGAATGTCGGCTTTGATTCATCTATCGAGGCACTTATTGAAAACAGTGATTGTCCCCGGTGTTTATTTTTTTGTTGCATTAAGCATTTGAGTTGGGTTGTGATAACATTATGTCGGGCCTGAAGTAGTGCTCTGAGGTGGTCGGTGTGTTTGGGTGTTAGGTATCGAGAATCACTGAGTCGTCCATCACGCCCCCTGACAAGCTTCAGCATCGTCCACACGTCACTCCTCTTTCATCCTGTTCTTAGTGCTTCATTCCACCTCTGTGACGCTGCACCACCTTCCTGCAACACACACACGCGCACACACACACACACACACACACACGCAGCTAGCTGGAGGGCAGGAGAGAAAGAGATGATTGACGGGATTGATCATGGTGCTGTTATTGATCTGAAAATGTCTCGTAAATAAATATGACAACACCCACAACACTCAAGTTAATGTTCTTGCTGTGTCTTTAATCATTTCAACTGATGGGTAACTAATACACAGGGACATCCTAACGAGAGGAAAAACAATCCTTAATAATGAAGAATCCAAACAGCCAACTCAGGTACAAAAAAAAAAAAGAGAGGAAAGAGGAAATTAAATAAAAAATGAAACCAAAGGGAAATTTACATTTTGACTGTATTGATGATTTACAATGACCAGAACTGTAGCTGACAAGGACCATGAATATTTCCAAAGCTGGGAATATTATCTGCCATTCACCTTCAGAACAGCTTACTTCTCCGTCCACATAATCAACAGATGGTGGCAGAAATAGAGCTTAAAGCATTTAATCAGATTGGTCGGGGCAATTTTGCTGCTACGGTAACGGAAATCCAGCTGATTGAATGGTGGATTCAATCAACATAAGGGGCTTTGTAATGACCCCGGACTGTGTGAAATATCACAGAATTTATTACAACACGATGATCAATAATGCTCAATGAGGAAGATCTCAGATTATCTAAAGAGATTAAACCACCCTTGTTCCTGCACGCTGGTGGTTATTTTGTTGCATAACGTTGAATATTAATAATTCTTATACAAAAGTATCTTTATAATTGCTAACAAAAATAAATAAGAAATGCATACATACTGCAGATTACTAAGGATTATGGCAGTTTTTTTTTTCTTCTTGTGCTCACTGTTGTACTTGATTCAATCTGGGCCTCACAATACTGCACCATTGTGACACAAAAGAAACCTTTTAAAACAGTCAGCAACAAAGTCATATCACAAGAAAATTAAGAACCTTATGTCTCCTCCTTACAAAGGGGCCTTTTTTTTGTTCTGACTCCCAGCAAAATATGAGCCTTTCCTGTACGCCTTGTGTTGGGTGTCTTGTGATCATGTCAACAGTCCGGTATGAGGCAGTCCAAAATAGATGAACACAGCAAGAAAGAGCATGTATAAAAAGAGACAAGAAAACATTTTTTTTAGTAGGAGATTTGTGCCTTGTGTAATTTTTCTTTGGAACATTTGTCACTGCTCGTGTGACTTGTGCAAACTGTTTGTATTCCACCTGAGATCAGAGAGAGTATCACCAGAGTCTTCCATTTGTTGCTTAATGAGGCCAAAGGCAAAGCTTGCCATATGTAAGCATTGTCTCACCTGTGTGCTGCCGTGTAGCCACAACACACCTGCTTGTTTAGAGCACAAACACAAGCACACCCACACTGCTCCCGTGTTTACCTGTAAACAGCACAGACATTACGGTTTGACGGAGACTGGTCGAGATGTCCGAATTCTGTCCACATTCAGCCTCGTGTCAACAAACTAACAGTGCTGTTAGCCGGCGTTTTTTTTTTTTTTTTTTTTACAAAGCTTAAATCCTTTAACACCATAACTGGCGTACAAATCAAACCAGTCACAATGTTTTTCTTTGAGTGGAAGGGGGTGAAATCACGAGTATACCAATGTGAGATGATTTTGGTGAGGAGGTGATAATCACAAGACTGAGAGCAGATAAACATGATAATGATGCTCGTGGAAAATGCTTAAAAATACGCTGGCGTGTCAGCCTGTTTATTATAAATACCATCAGCAGCACCAGCTGTGAAATGATCCAGTTTAACACAATGAATATTTCAAGATGAATTTAAAAATGGCTCTGAATAATCACTCCTTTCTACTGGGAAAACAGCCACATGTTTGCATTAATTCCTTGGTGTTATGAGGAGATGTGAAAGTGGAATAAAAAGAGAGCCTGCTGAATCACTGAGCCAATTGGACTGATTGTCTAGGGGCTTCTTCAAGTCTTAAAACACAGAAATGAAAGAACATTTTGTTTGATACAGTAGAAACAAAAAGATTGGAAATACAGTATTTTTCATGTAATTGCAGTGATGTGTTATGACTACTTTCATATGGTACATTTTATTCTAATGTCTGATGGGGAACTTTCAATGAGGAATTCATGAAGAAATGCATATCAAAACTAACAGTTCACTGAGCATTTGTCTCAAAACTTTCTTTTAATGGCTCTTGTAGTTTTCCATAAACTGTGAAAACTGTGTTCTCCCTGAAGTTTGTCTTTCCCAGAGTTTCAGCACTTCTTTATGATAATGTGATGTTGGTCACACCACTGACCCGTGATTAACAATGGTTTATTGTCCATCTGCTAACATCTGCTAGCAGGAAACAGCCCGACACTGTGTGGCTCTAAACACATGCACCGCTCCACGACTGCTGGGGAAACAAGTGAGGTGATTTACACGAAATATATTCGGCTTTGTCTTTCTCTGAAAAGCTACACAACTTAAATTCCTCAAAGAAGACACCATGTTTTTGCAGATAGTTAGTTAATTTAACACATTGAAAGAAAATATGAATGAAACTAAGTACATTTATTGGATTATAGATGGCAAAATCGATGGTACATGAGAGGCAGCTACAGCTCTGGTACAGTTTTGCAGCAGTTCTCTGATACATGTAGCTCATTGTTCTGCTGTTGCCGCTGTATGAACTCTGAGGTTTCCTCAAGGATCTGCCCTGGGATGTGGAAGTCAGCTGGCGTGTTCTGCTGAACAGCTGATTCCTGACGGCCTTCAGTCTCTGGCTCCTCTGGGCTGGCTCGGCTGTGAGAGTTGCAGGGCTCCAGATTGCATCCAGTGCCCTGAAGGAACTGCAAAAAGTTCTCCTCGATAGAGGCCTCACGGCTGGGCAGCTGCTCTCCTTCGCCGGGCCCAGCCCGCTTGAAGAGGCAAGCCAGGTGGCGGCCCAGCTGCTCGCGAATCTGCCGGTTCAGGCAGCCGTAGAAGAAAGGGTTGGAGGTGAAGCAGAAATAGCCAATCCATGTGACCACATCCTCCAGCTGGGCCAGCGAGGCGGGAGAGGTCGACACCACAGCCGAGTAGAGATGGAAGGAGAAATACGGCAGCCAGCAGCAGAGGAACTGGCCTCCCACCGCCATCAGCACCACCGCAGCCTTCCCGCCGCTGAAGGTCCTCTGAGGTGTGGTGCGGGCGCCGGTCCCACCGAGGCTTGCCGCCATGGTGGAGCGGCTGCTGATGGACTCGGACCGCTGTCGCGGCGTGTCCATCCAAGTGGGAAGGGGCCCGTGCTGCATGGCCGCAACTCGCGCCACCTTGAACATGTTGCAGTAGACCACCAGAATGATCAGCATGGGGCACAGGAAATAGATCAATGTAAAGAAGACCATGAAAAGCAGCCGCGTGGTCCGGCCTCCCGTCCAGTGGAGGGAGCAGTGTCTCTGACCCTGAATGAGAACTGAAGGAGTCCCCGCGGCCTGGTTCGCCTGGAGCAGCCATCCCAGGAGAGGCAGCACGGACATGACCACGGCTTTAATCCAGATTCCCACCAGAACCATCGCCACCACGCCCACCGTCATCTTCACCTCGTGACGCATGGGGTGGACGATGTAGTAGTACCGCTCCACGTTGATGGCACAGATGGTGAGGATGGCGGCGCTCACTAGACACACACTCAAGCAGAGGTAGCTCCGACACAGCGCCTCGTCCACCAGGATCCGGTCTGAGAGCATCCCAAGAGGCATCAGCACCAGCGCTGCCAGCAGGTCCACCAGACACAGGTGGAACACAAAGGCAAACTTGCGCAGCTGCGGCGTTTTGGTGATGACAATCATCACGGCCAAGTTCCCCACAACCGCCAGCACATCAACGATGAGCATAGCACACAGCGCCAAGGACTGGTTCAGATCAAGCCCACCTCGGATGCTTGGGACCGGCGAGGTCACGTTAGAGATATTCGGGTGCAGCGAGGCTGGCGATGTGGGGAGGTCGGAGAGAGAAGTGTTCCAGGAGGGGCTCGGTGTGACAGGACGCTCCATGAGAGGATGGGATAAGGAGGAGAGAGTCCGCTGAATTTCACGGGCCCATCACCCATCCTCCCCTTGTCATAGGGTGTCACCGAGAAGCTTAGGCGGGGTCGTCTGTCATGGCAGCTGGAGCTGTACAGGCCCTGAACCCCGGGAGACTTTAGCCTGGAGCTCTGCAGACAATCACAGGAATTTTCACTCAATTCCTTGCAACTTTTAGTGAGGCCGTCCTTCTTTTCTCCAACGTGACCTTCAGATGGAAATATCTGAAACAAAAGAGACAGTCCTGTTTAGAAGTATGCACAAGTGAAGGTTTTGTGTTAGTTCTCGCAACATGCTCGTGGTGCGTTTCAGTGTATTTGGTGAAATGTAAAACGAACTAATAAGATTGTCAAATATTCGTTTTTAAGTGTAGGTCCAAAAGACGAAAAACTACGTTTCCAAATTGGATATTTTTAAGGATATTATATGACCAAAACATTGATAAAATATATGGTAGCAGCTTGCAGTCTGGAAATATGATAACTTGATTGATTTGTCATCTCAAAAACCACCCAAATAGTTTCTAGTCGTTAGACTAGAAATACATTATGGAAACATTAAATAACAAACCTAAAAATCTAATAGAAATCAAATATTGGTCACTTATACTAAATTAAATGAAAATGGCTTTCAATATATTCCTTTGTAAAAACAAGTAATTATTTCCATTGCTGTGATCCTGTGAGTCTTGTACAGCGCTTGTGCTCTCACTGTAAAGCCCCACTTGTAGCCTGGGTCATAATTTACTTCATATTTGACATCTGCATCCTCAGATGTGTGTTTTCAGGGCAGCAGCCGGTGCCTCAGGGAGAAGCTAAAAGCGCAGAGTGGACCATATGTCCCCTTTAACAGAGTCAAGAAGCAAAATGGATGAGTGAATAAACTGCAAAACTCAGCATTACAGAGCTCGCTGGGAGGAGAAGATCGATAAACACTTTTCGTATTATTACAATCACGACGTGAAAAATATGGTTTTCTCATTTATGGTAAATACATTTTTAAAAAGACTGAATACTCTTCTGAATAAATCTTTCGTAGCTACGTTAAATTATAATCATGGAAATGGTGGCGGAGCCCCTTCAGCGGTGAGTGCAGGTGTTTGTGTGGCCAGTCGAGCAGTCGAGAGGCCCTGCGCTGTGTTTACTGTCATAACCTCACCTGGAAACAACCCCACACACTGTAAAAGCCGTGGAACGAGCGCTAAGGCTTTGGTACATTTCCATATGCTGCACACCTGCATGTGCAAGTTTTCCATTTCACCAGTGTGACAGGCTTCATCCCTGCAAGGCGCCTGTTGTTACTCCTGCGCACGTACGCACATTTGAGCGAGACCTGAAAGGCGTAGGCGTACGTAGGTGGCCTTTGCTGAATAGGTCAAAGGGTTACAGTCACCTTCAGCCCAATAAACTAAACAATAAACAACATCTCAGCTATGATGTAGCAGCCCTCTTGAGATCCTTAGTTTAATCAGCATTGATTGTTTTACTGCTCTTTGGTGTCCGGGGGTCACTTAAGTGCTCTAAAGACCACCGAAATTGAAATTCTTGCTGCAAAGAAACTTATCACCACAAATGTTACAGTCCCTCAAAGAGCCTTTTATGACACAAATCCCATTAAAAATCATCAGAATGTGTCTGTTACCCTTTTTAAAGTTGTTGTTTTAAAGTTGATTTTATCAAGTCAAAACCACACAAAGAAAACTATTTTAATATTAAAGGAAGAGAAAAAAAGGGATTAAGTGGCTCTAATGCGGCACATCCTCCTTTTAAACATAATAAAATCAATCATATGAGTAAGATTTAGAGTCAAACTCTGAAGCTCGAAACTAAGTCACACAAAGCTAGAATTTAAGGCTGCAGCAGGATCTCTCCGGCTGCCGACTGGAAACCATATGACCCAATAATATGCACATGACACGGTGCTTACTGCGAGGAGAAAACTAGCCTGTTGTTCAAGGGTCGCTTTCATTACAAAGCACTTTCCCTCCTCAGCAGCAACATGCAGGTGACAGCCAGGAGTTTAAATTAACAAACGTGAGATCTCTTTCCACAAATGTAACACAAAGAGAAGGGGATGTGATGAAATAATAAAACACTGTCTTCAGTATTGCCCCCTCGAGTCAGATGTGACTCTTTCCAGCATCCTAACTTCCATACATTGAAACACACACACACACACACACACACACACACACATCTATCCTCACACCCTGCTAACGGGGCAGGTTTGTGTGGAGATGTGTGTGAAGATACATCGGTGACATACCTCAGTCTGGAGAGGGCTGCTTCCTCCTGTGCAGGTTCACAGTCTACTGAAGGAGTGCCGACCTGTTTCGCTTTCTCTCCCCCACACACACACAGCAAACACACACAGGCACACCACACACACACACACACACACACAAACACACCACGTCACAGAGAGAGAGAGAGAGAGAGAAAGAGAGAGAGAGAGTGGAGAGAGGCGCTCCTGTGTCTCCTCCTCACCTGGCCCCTTTCATCTCGTCATCACCTCCCACCCAACCAAGCTGACCCCCACCCCCACCCCCCCCACCCCCTCCCCTCCCCTTCCCTTCAAACACACACATCCCTCCCATCAGCTCTCTTCTAGCCAGGTCTTCGATTCAGGTGGGAGAGCACGAGCAGAACGCAGAGATGGTACAAAAAAAGGGGGAGAGGGCTCCTGTCTTCCAGCCTGTGATGCACAAAGATTGGACATACACATACACACTTTCACACACACATGTGCTGTCTCCAGCACTCGCCCAGGGCAACTGCAGAGCAGTGCAGAGCAGACAGGCAGGCGGCGGGTGGGCAGGCTGGCAGCACCCAGCCTCCCTGCTCTCCACTGGGTCTTAGTGCCTTACTGTCTCTGGGCTCCTCGAGGAGGGATGGCTTTGCTTTTTCAACCTTTTCGACTAATCTCACCGCAGGTCACATCGGGTCCCACGAATAGGAGCAGACGTTGCAAACAATAAGGATAGAAAATCCCCTTTATGCTCTGGATCAGCATTTCTCTGATTCTCTGTCTCCGTATGCTCAGCTCGCCCGAGATCTCCCTCCGTGCACGATCCAGCAAAAAGCCCTCTCACGAGGCTGGATTATTGATTCACAGAGAGGGAAGGAATCCCAGTGGTTAATGTTAATGAGCTGAGATTAACATTTACAAAATCCCTGCATACGCAACATACAAATTACACTTTCTGAACGACTTTGTTTTCCACTGGACTGTGAGATGTAGGATCCAAGGGATTGTGATATTCAGATGTTGAGCTCAACAATATCTTGACTCCGCTTGGAGATTTAAAAGAAATATGTATAGACGCATATTAGTATTCAGTTTGTTATTATTTAATCAGGTCGACTCATCGAGATCAAGAGATTATCTGTTTTAATGATTGACAGAAAATTGAATTGAATCAGAATTGTTACAGTTGTTTAATCAAGAGAAAATTCAAAAATATTAATTTGCATTAAACATATTTTGGACAAAACAAGACTGAACGTTGCTTTGGTTTTAAAGAACTCGATTTTTTGGAAAGATTTTTGAATCTGTGATATAAATAAGTGTTGAAGTCGGAGCCTGTGATAGCAGATCAAACATCAGATAGTAAAGCAAACAGGTCGGCCCACTGCTGCTGCCTCATGTCCTCCGTTGTTTTCTCTGTGAATCATACTTTTAGTTATCGTGCCAAATGAGATGATTTAATAACAATGTGCTTTGGACACAAGAAGTAACCTTTTGATGTATGGAGGCAGCTGTGGTCTCTGTCAACTCTACTGTATTTTACTGTGTATATCCCCTTTTGTTATCCAACATACAGCGTCGGGACTTTATTTTTAGATTTTCTCGTCTCAATTGATGCCTTGAGAAATTGCTATTTCCTCCCTCAGGATTTGCATGAATGGACTGTCCCACACAACATCAGTAAGTGACATCTCTCTTTCATGCAGTGTATTTCCTGAGGGATTCATTCATCAGTGGAAGTGCAGCTGCACAAACGCTGATTTGTTTATGAGTCATTGCTTTTTGTTACTGACAAATCAATTGGTAAATTGAACACATTTTCAGTTATTGATCCGAGTGCTGTGTTACTGTTCAATAAAGGTTATCTGTCATGAACCTGCTGCTGCAGTTTTTATGTGGATCGTTTGAGGATCACACTTTGTGCTGCCGAGAGGCTGCGGTCGTCTCATATGATCTGTAGGAAGAAGGATCAGATATTCATTTTCCCCCTGAAATGTGTTTTCGCATTGAACTGTGTTCAGTAAGTAAAACCCTCAGAGTGTTTATGTGTAATGATCAGGGATGAGATGATATCACTGAGGCGTTTTGAAGAAGGACATTGAGTATAGAGGAGTCTTTGTTTGTGTTTGTTAATGTTCCACTCTTCAAGTTCTATGTATCCTGTGTTTGTGTGTTTGTGTCCTGTGACTGCGCTCGTGTCTGAGGTGTTGAATCATGACAGAAATAGCAGATACTTGCTCTGGCCAGGAGCACCAATCAGGGGAGGGAAATACAATGGTTTCCATGGCAACCCCCCCCCACACACACACACACCCCTCTCTCTCTCATCCCCCCTCCAATCCACCAACAGCAGATAAGAAAAGAAGAAAAGTGTATCAACCTCAGAGCACAAATACACACTCTCCCATACACACTGATGCATTTCCACCGTTAGGAGGAGAGTTCAATGTGTTTCGCCACCATGTTGGATCGCTGGTTATTCTCAGCTTTCTTTTTTACCGATTTAACAGAACACAGGTGGGCTGATTCACGCTGAATTACAGCTGCTGATCTCATGCTGTTGTCCACTGTGATCTCAGATCTCATCAGTAGGGGGAGCTCTCACATTTAGCAAGAAAACTGCAACGCCTGACGTCCCAGAAAATATTGCTTTTTAAAGGGCACATCCACACGTAAGTAGCCAACTGACTAATTCTCACAGAGCAAGACTTTTAATAACATTTAGTTATTTATATGGTCGTGTCATCGTTAAATGTACGTTTCACACTGAAATGTTTGGCCTCATTCGAGCTCACAGACTGCAGACAAAAGCTGTGCAGCAGTTCATCAGTTCTATGAAGGATGCAGTCGAGCAGACACACAAACGCACTGTTCGAGGAAGAGGAGCTCTTGTTTGTGCCGACATCAAACCCCCATGGATAACTTGATCTATAAAAATCATCTTGCATTATTTCATTTGAATCGCTTTGCTCAGGGCTGTGTTTCCCCCATGACCTACATACCAGCAACTGAGGGTGCACATTATTTCAAAAGCAAATGACCTATTTTTAATGTCTACATTATCTATTTTTATATGTATATATAGCATTATTTAGACTTTTGCATAGTCCTCTGTGAAGACCAGTAGTCAATACATACATAAAACATGCTTGAAGCCGGTATCTGACCAGAGTTAAATCATCTTTGCTCAAGTTTCATCCTCCCACGGTACCCAAGAGAACAACGTCCACCTGGAAGGTCACATCAGACTGATCACTAACACCCTGTCAGCAGAGGAGGGAGGGCGCGCACACTTATCTGAGCTGACAACACTCTCGGAGCAACATTGTGTATCCTCACATACTTCAGCTCAACTGCTAATCACAAGTAATGCTAAATTGTATTCAAATAGTGCAACTGCAAGGAAACAGCAGTGATCCAAAATCTCAGGGTTTGTTTCAATGAAGAGTGTCACCAAATGTGGATCTACATGCTCCTCTAACTCCTTTTCCGTTATTAGAGCAAGTAGATGTTAAAATATTTCATCCTGCCTGGTTTTACACATCTATTCTGCAGCACCGAGGAAACAACATCGGACCATTAAATACCCAATAACACATTTTATTTAAAGAAATACATATTTTACAGCAAAGATTTGAGTTTGACGAATACTCTGCATGACTGAAATCTACTTTTTTTTTTTTTAGCTCACTTTAACCATTAAGATCATAAGAATATTTTAGAAGTCCTGGGACAGCCAGAGAAAACGCTACCCAGTGACGGTAACTGATTTGGGCCGTTAGATTTCCCACACGAATGCATTGGAGTCCAAGCAGACACAATTAGCTCTCTCCGTTGGCTCCAGGTTGGCTCTGTCATCCTCTGCACACTCTGAGTCACTGATGAGTGTCGACGCTCCAGGCCGCTCTGTCTGTCTGGGGACGCATAATAACACCGAAGCTCAAAAAAAAAAAAAACGAGCCAAGACTGTTTTATAAAAAAAATAAAATTGAGGATGATATGGCATCTTGCAGGCATTTGGATTTTCTTACCACCATCTTTTTTTTTCTTTTTCAGCATGCTTCAGACTTGTGATTCGAGTAAACTTTATCACTTTATTACAGGCTGGAAAAATACAACGCACTGCCTCAAGCCCGCAGATGCTCGATGACTCTTTTCAGTGTCACACTTTTTATTGTGAGAACATCATGACTCCCGTTCGAGTTACTGTTTTTTATTCACTTACCGACTGTGACTAGTTTTGTGTCATTGGACGGTTTCATTTGTTACTTTCTGTTTATTGCAAAAAGATTATTTTTTTTCCAGTGATACTATATGCTCTATGACTTTTTTTTGACATTTTGATAATCTGGCTTCCCATGAATAAGAACATTCAGTTGCCTTTTTAGCATCGAGCTGGTGGCACAGTGAGGTGAGATGTCCTCGGTTGAGTCACAAGTGGCCTACAGGGGCTTTGCTGCTTTACACGGCGGCAACACACGACCTTCATCTGTCAGAAGGACGCACAGCCCAGAACCACAGTAGTGGACCTGGTGGACCAGAAATACAGGACGGAGCACGATGACACGAACTGTACAATATTATTAAATCGAATACATCAAACCTGGAAGGAGAACCCCTTTTGTTTCTGTTAAACTTGCAACACAAAGAATAAAAACATCAAGCGGTGGATTTGCAGGGGGTTATGGACTGGACGAGGGCTTGGTGGGCAGTTAGTCCAGCATATCGCTCCCTTAAAACCACAATTTACATTGTTTTACACAGATTAAACAAATGAGATAGAGGAGATGTATAGATGTTAATTTGTACTGTTAGGTGGAGCCTGACCGTTTCCAATCTTCATACTAAGCTAAGCTAAGCTAATTGTATCTATCCGCTATGAGCCGCCTTCTCATCAAACTCTCCGCAAGAAAGTGAATAAGAGTATTTCTAAAGTATTGAACGATTCCTTTATAGTCGCATCACACTCTCTCAGTCCTGAGCAGCACATTAACTTTAATTTCAATTTTTTTACTCTTAATCCTTCACGCAGTAACAAAACCTCTATGTTTATTTCTGTAAAAACCTCTGGCGAGAGCAACTCTAACATATTCAAAATACAAACAGCAAACTCAAAGGACATCCCGCAACCGCAGTGTAATTTCCAAAGAAACCAATCAGTCAGACTTTTGATTAACGGCTGTATCATCAAGCAGAACCAAGCCCAAGGCCTTCACAGCCCCTCCCCTCCGAAGGTTACCCATCATACATCACAAGCCTCCTCTCCACTGATAACCACGGCGTGTTTGCGTTTATATTCTGGAGCCTCTTCCACTTCCTCTCCCACATCAGGAAGTTTGAACTCAGCAGTTTTTGAAGTAACATTAATATTCACCATAAATATGAGCACTAAGTGCATTTACTGTCGGTGAGCATCTGCACAGTTGAGCCCAGATGTATCTTCACTTAGCCCACCTTTCATATTTTGCTTTATCCATTTTGACATTATGGGAGTGGGTGTAATCTCTAACTTTTTATTTTTCATAAGAGGATTATGTTTGCTTTCTCTCGTCAGAGAAAATGTGTAGTTATATAACAAATGAGATTATTCTTTAAAAAAGAAAAGTCCCATTATTTATAAGATTATTTTATCATTTGTACTGTAAACAGTTACATGTATATCCAACATTATTTACCACAGTGATGGTCCAACAAATCCATTTCAGTCTGCCAACTCAGGAAACAGTTTTATTACGTACAGACTCATAGAGGATGTTTGCATGTGGACTCTGACCTTGTCTCTCCCCGCAGGTAAACATCAAGATGCAGAGATTGGGGAGAGACAAACATGGGTTTTATCCTCAGAGTCGACAGGTGGCTGCAGGTGTGGAGAACAGATTATCAGAACATCAGCAGTGAAACAGGAGTAAGAGTCCACATCCGCATGCAGCTCTCTGAGGCCGTACTTGGGAACAGCTGTTCATTGAGCTAAACACTAATGTCTGATATTAGCGTTTAGCTCAAATGTTTAGCAGGTAGCCGATGAGGTTTACTATATATTTATATATAATAATATATATAATCTAACATTTGCTGATTAGATAGATAGATAGATAGATAGATAGATAGATAGATAGATAGATAGATAGATAGATAGATAGATAAATACTTTATTAATCCCGCAAGGGGAAAATTTTTCGGTACAGCAGCATTTTTACATATGGGTAAGAAAAGAACAATATCTACAAAGATAGAAAAGAAGAAGAAGAAGAAGAAGAAGAAGAAGAAGAAGAAGAAGAAGAAGCACAAAAAACTAAGTACAGCTGAGGCATGATAATATTATTTATATGACACTATGACACGAATCAAAATCAGTGATTACAAAGTGCTTTACAAAGAGAAGGCATAAGGTAATATAATTATCAAAGTGAAAATAGTTAAAAAATACCAAAAAATAAAGTTTTAGATAAATAAAAAACATTTGACCTGATGAATGCAGGAGATGAAAAGCATCACAAAAGTGAAGCAAATCATCTGAGTCGACACCAAAAGTCTGTTGAAGTTCACGGCCTTCCGTCCAATAGTGGTTGAGAGATTTCAATCTGGACCAAAGTGGCGGAGCGACCGACCGACTGACATTTCCATCCCTAAAGCAACGCCGCTAGCACAAAAGAGAAAAAATAATTAAAAAACATTTCCACCACACTTCCTTTCATACATTTGCGAGAGTGCCTTGACAACAACAACAAGAAATACACAATTTCACTCTCAATGTCACATTTTTAAACCATGACTAACGAGGCTGAAAGGAATACTTCACCCATGAATTACTTATCCAGTTTTACCCTGAATTCTTGAAGAAATCTTTGTTTTTGTCACATGCCTCCACGGCCGCATTTAACAACAGCAAAACTATATCAAAACATCCGTTTACAAACTGCCACGCAACACATGCAGTATCAGCCAAGTCTCATTTAACCAGTCATATGCTCTTTATAGGCCAAAATATATTTACCAAGCACATGCATTTCTGCCATAACGGGATAAAGTCTTACGTTTACATATCAATGGCCAAAACGCAAAACCTCCTTTCTGCAAAATTATCCAGGAAAAGTGTAATAACCTTTGTATATTTTTCTTTTTTTTTTGTATTTTTGTATTTTTTTGTATTTTGTATTATGTATTGGGTATCTTTAAAAAAACATAGCATTCTGCAAGAAAACAACATTTTTTTTTTGTTGCATTCCCAAAAAAGTGAATTGTTTTCAGAGAGGAGGTTTTGCTCTTCGGCTATCATCGATATGCAGACAAGTTTTTTTCTGTTATTAAACGTGGCTCCCATTTACTTCCATTCATCAAGACTTTTCTCAGTTCTTTTGATTCTTTGTTCACTGTGTTCACGAGAAAAACTAAGATGGGGAAACATTCCTTTGATGGTATGTTTAAAGAACATTTTATGGCAATATATTTCCATGCGAGGCAGTTAAATGACAATAGCTTAGATGCCACCGAGTGATGAGAGAAATAAAGAGTCATTGTGTGTCAGTGTCACACCGGCTCACTACACAACCTATTCTCTCCGGTTTGACGGGTGATGAAAAATCATTACTCACTCTAACTGTCCAAATACACATTAGGTGACAGAAATAGTCACGGCATACATATTTATGAGAACATTACAAATGCCACAGGTCTGCAAAAGTGAAACATTGACACGACAACTTGCCGTGTCTTTTCGTACAGTTTGTGAGCGTTTCGCTCGGTGGTGCTGCTGATGTTGTTGTTTTTGTTTTACTGTAGCTTTCATAGATAGAGAGAGAGAGAGAGAGAGAGAGAGAGAGAGAGAGATAGGTAGATAGATATATAGATAGATAGATAGATAGATAGATAGAGAGATAGAGAGAGAGAGAGAGAGATAGATAGATAGATAGATAGATAGATAGATAGATAAGATAGATAAATATTTTATTAATCCCGCAAGGGGACATTTTTTGCTACAGCAGCATTTTTACATACGGGTAAGATAAGAACAATATATACAACAAATAGAATAGAATAATAATATTAAATTAAATTAACTAACAAAACAGTAGTGCAAGATGCAGCCAACAAACAAACAAAGGTGCTATAGTTGGGTGGTTGATTTGGCCAGAGGTGATTTATTGTACAGTGTTATCGGCCCTCGTCTTTTCTCTCCACTGCCGTCTTGCTCACGTCTTCTGTGCTCATTAGAGCCAGAGAGCTGAGTCCTGCCAGCGGGATGTTTTGAGATCCAGAATCCAGACAGATGCTGCACAGTTAATAATCCGAGCCAGCTGTCAGCATTCAGAAGGGTGAGAAAGTGGAAATCAGCCGAGCAGCCTTCAGGCCTTCTGGTCCGGCTCTCAGATACAGTGGCTCAATAAACTAAAACACATTTAGACCTCAGCCACAGCAGCACAGGCACAACTTTACACAGCCCGCTGCTTTTATACAAAATACAAAAACCCAGAGAAAAAGCTATATATCGTTCCACATTTTGGGGAATACCTTTATTACATATGAGCCTATTTCTTTAATGCAGCAATCATCATGCAGAAGATCCACAGCAAGTTTGCAAAGAGCTGCAGCAACAACGATCCACACACGATGACGTTTCCAGCTGCTCTTTTATTCTACACGGTCCTGATTTTGTTTTTGACACAAATGCTCTTCCTCAGAAAAAATGCTGTTAATTTAGATCCAATCATTATATATCAATAAAAGACAAGAAAAGCATTGGGGATCAATTGTTTTTTTTCTATGGTTTCGGATATATCTTCATGCTAATTGGGTGCAGTTTAACACGTGAAAGGTGTCACCTGTGTAATTACATATGCTTCCTTCCGGCCTTATTAATCTTAATTGCACATAATTAATTGCATTATGTCTTCTCTATCAAATGTAATGACTGAGCTTTGATATACAGTATGACAATATGCTGTTATGTGAGCTCAAGTATTATTTGTAATATTAGTATTACAAATATTAGTAATATTTTTTCGAAAAAATAATTTATCATCAGCAAAATAAAAATGACACATGATTATTTTTAATTAGCCACTGATTTATTTTTTCAAAATAACACAAAATTAAGAGCATTTCAAATGTGATTCAAGCTTAAGCACAAATCACAAAATAATAATACAATAATACAGTATTCAAGGACCGGGAAATAAACATTGTGCATGTGTAGATTTGTGTGTTCATTAAAAGGCCAATTAGACAAAAGGACAAATCTTTTAAACTGCAGGATTTCTATTTTTTTTTTTTTAAATAAGCAAACAAAGGGATTTTTCTTTCTGTGTTTACAGTCGATTCAGATGTAATAATCTCAGTGGAAATTCATTAACGAGGTTACAAAAAGGACATTTGAGTGCTCAAGGACACCGTATCTTTTAAGAATCGCTATGCTTTGACGGTGTGTTTGTGTAAGAGGGATAGTTTTATTTGTACTCGTCAACAAGTTCACAGCTCTGTGGTAATGACACCAGAAACAGGATGGAAATGTAATAATGACCCCGCATTAAACCTCTGTTTCCCAGAAAACGTCGTCACACCACAGAGAGCAGAGGGCTGTGATTAACAGAGGCAACAGCACGAGAAGTAGATCCTTTTAAATCCCTTAAAGCTCGCCACAGGGCTGTTCCGAAGATTATTACAGACGGACACTGTGATAAAAACAAATCTATTTGGTATCAGTAACATGTTCTCTCTCTCTCTCTCTCTCTCTCTCTCTCTCTCTCTCTCTCTCTCTCTCACTCTCTCTCTCTCTCTCTCTCTCTCGCTCGTGATCCCAGAAACCAAATCTGATGTTACCAGGTTTCCACATGAGTCAAGCGATGCCTCTGAAGGCCAAAGAAATAAAAGGTACTCAGATAAGTGAAATTAGTGATACCACAGTGTAAAAGAGTCCTGTATTTAAATAAGAGTTAAAACTGCTTTTATCAATACTTTCAAACTAATTATGGATCTAATGACGACATGCAATGTGAAGGTGTCGCTCATACGGGCGAAGCCACAGATGATTTGCAGGGTGTAATGTTATGTTTGTCGATGCTGCATCGAGGCTTTTATCCAACGTGATCTCACAGAAATAAATGAAACGACCACGACCCATTAACAGAACATTAACTGTCAGTAGCAAACAATTAATATGAGGTTTGGGCAACTAAACTAACGTTAGGTTTAGGAAAAACTTCACGAACGCATCCTCACAATAAGACTTTGGGACCTGGATACTGGTCTCTTGTGTGGCAGGTCTGAGGTTGTTTGACTCTCCCATCATGAAAGGTATTTCACGCTGGTTAAACTGCATCACCAGCTCTGATCCATGCAGGTTCACATGCGTTTAATTCATGTGTCAGAACAAAAGGAACCTAATTGACTTTCCATTAGCGATTGTTTCCGTGCCACCGCCACATAATACACCGTCATGAGGTTGCTGTCGTCATACCGACGTGGTGCGTGGTGTCTACTCTCAGCCCCTAACCCACTTTTTTGCTTTTTTTTTTTATTAAAATTGTGCAGCGGGTAGACAGTCTCAGGGTCCCGGTATTGTGCAACAATTTCTGCCTGTTGACACTGAACTCTGCGCCGCTGGGGGACTGCTGCACTGCTGCACTGCTGCACTGCCACAGTGAGCTCTTTCATCCCCGATGCTCGTTCGCAGGCTGTTTCTCTGGACCTGCTGAGTGAGTGCCTGGTCTTGGCTGGAAGATTGGCACATGGGAGAGCACCCTTGGGCGAAGCTGAATAATAGATACATCCTCCAGCAGCTAAGTAACTGACTCATTCCCTCCCTCATCATACAGTGTCCTCAGCATCAGCAGTCATTATATAACAAACTGCAAAGGCCAGTTCCAGCTTAACAGGGTCCCTCCGTCTGTCTGTCTGGAGCTGCTGCTGAATTGGCTTTTTGGGCCGACTTCCCACTAGTCATGGGATTAGACAAATCACATGCCGGAAAGATAGTGCTATGAATGGGGTTAGATTACAAAGGGTAAAGTTTAAAACATAAAATCATCTTACTCGCTTTTGAGTCACTGCTGTGCATTCATGCCTGAGGGGTGTGTCTTATGCAATCAGGGCAGTCAGGTTTTGTTTTGGCTGGCGCGGTGAAGGCCGGAGTTCAGGGGAAGGAGAGGAAGTATCAGATAACAGTCAACCAGTATCAGATAACAGTCAACCAGCTCATGATGGGAATTGAGAAGACGTGCGTCTGAGCATTTTGACAATGATGACTAAATTTAGAATTAGCAAAGAGCATCGACGTGTCTATTAATCGAAGAGGAAGTACACTCAAATACATGAGCAAACACACAAGTGAGTTGTCCGGCAAGCGGACACACACACACAAACACGCACACACTCACACACACACACAGGGAATTGAGGAACCTCCTCAGTGTGTGCTCCACTATTCATAGCCTAGAGCTGAATAAATAAAGGCACTGAGTAAACACCCCATATCTAATGATGCAACGGGACACTTGCTTTAGAAAAGCCAAAGGACATTCCGTCCAACACTTTCTCGCTCTGCCGCCCTCCCCTCTTCAGCGATCTCCTCTGTCTCCTCTCCTGCTCCATCCAGGCCTCCAAAACGCCTCCCTGCGTCCTGCTCATGACCCAAAAATGAAAAAATGCAGAAAAATGTGTATCTCAACATGGCGCTGGTGCAAAAAGATATTCGGTTACCCCGTTACTTCCTCTCAGCCTCATTACAGCACTCCACTCCAAAACGCAGATTCAATTTTCTGCCTGCCCTGGAGTACAGTCATTGCCGTTTGACTGGAGAGCTGTAGAGAAGACCTCTTTGCCCAGGCTGGATGTGCCACGAGTGGCCACAGGCACCGGCACTGAGAAGTGAAAAGTGGGGGGGCGGGAAGGGGGGGGGGGGGACGAAAGTTAAGTGCTCAGCAAACAAGGACTGGAGGTCAGTGTTTTAACCTGTCCACTCCGGCTTGATGGACTCTTAGCAAAGACAACCAGAGGGACTCTGGGGCATGCACAAGCTCCGTCATTTGCGAGTGATGGGAAGTCCTCTTTGCCAGGTAATGGGCTCTGTGGTGACTGCTGCTGCACTGCTTGCTGCCCCTCTCTGACACGCTCCCAAAATGGCTCCAGAGCAGGGAGTAACAAGAGACCTGTGTCTAAGAGCCTCGTTATTAGAGACGCTAAATGAAAAAATTGAAATGAGGAGAAAACTCAGACGAAACGTGAAAGACTGAGTGCTAAATACAGGATTACCTCCTGGTGGAAACCAGCACACACATGCTTATCACGATCAAGTAGACATTTTTTTATTAACACATGGAGCCAAACATTTTCAAGGCGGTGAGTCACTGACTATTTAGAGTCTTTTCCAGCCTTCTCCAGGGGACCTCATCTTATTGGCCGAGTGCAGGGGCACGGCTCTTATTGCAACGACAGAGGATCAACTTTGTTTTCCCACATAGTTAATTAGTAGAGAATCATCCGTTTCCTTTGGGAACAGCGAGCATGCATCAACTCCTTTATCTTCCCCCTGAGGAGCGGATTAACAGGTATTAGAAACACAGGCTGGGCAATGCCTCGTCTTCCATTATCTCTCTCTCTCTCTCTCTCTCTCTCTCTCTCTTTCTCTCTCTCTCTCTCTCTCTCTCTCTCTCTCTCTCTCTCTCTCTCCATTCAGAATATAAACAGCTCAATTATATCCCCTGCTCTATTCTTTCTCTACAGTACACCTGATTGCAGATTTAATATTTCCCCAGCGTCAAATAGATCTGTAATGGGTCCTCGTCTTGACAGTTTCACCTGACAGAGATAATTATTAAGTTATTACAGCAAAGCTTGTAACTGCATCAGTGACAGCTTTAATTCGTGAGTGAAAACAATGCGTGCCCTTCCTCTTGATTATACCCATTGTTCACGCTCACAGTGCAGGCTGACACTTGCAGCCCTTTCTCCAGGATTTAGAGCAGTGGTCTCCGCTGTCTGAGGCGTGCATGGCTAAAGTGCGGCCTGTTGCTAAGCAATGGGAGAATAGTACAAGCCAAGATTACAAACAGCTTTGCTTTTATTGAAGCATGTGTTGTCCATGTGGGCTTTTTCTCTGAGATATGATTGTTGAGTGACCATGTTTCATCCCTGCACTTCTGATCAAACATAAAACTGAAAGTGTTGCCATGGAAACTGAGAGCAGTCCAGATGTAGGCTAAACAAAGATTACGGTGACCTTTTTATTTCTTTCTTTTTTTTCCTCTTTTCCTCTCGAGACCATTCCCGCATGTCTCAGATCTTTTTTTTGAGCCGGAGGGAAGACACAGACCTCTGATGAGCTGAACACTTCACCTGGCTACAGTTACCTGCGTCAGACAGACTACAATTTGACTGATTTATTTAGGACTTACACATTATTAACAATGTCTCTGGGGAAAGCTGTCCTAGTATTTATCTGCATGATTAAACCGGATGTAAAAGAATTACAGCCAGTCAACACATTCCAGTGAGAAAATGAACGATAAATTCATCTGGAAGCAGTTTTTATTGCGTAGCAAATGTGCTGACAAACCATTCGATATTTTTCATTTTACTTACTTAAACCACTTAAAATAATTATATATATATATATATATATATATATATATATATATATATATATATATATATTTGTAATCAAAATAATAATGTGAAAATAATGTGACATTGTGAAAAAGGGTGGCTCGTAGTGATCCACCTTCAGCTTTATGGTAAAGACCCACTGAACAAGACAAAGTTCACCCCTATTCATTATCCTCAGCATGAGAAACACGGGGGAGACTATTCTGTCGTGTGTGTGTGTGTGTGTGTGTGTGTGTGTGTGTGTGTGTGTGTGTGTCTATCTTTCTGTCTGTCCACAGCTAATCTTGCATACTGGTGGACCTTTCTGCCTAATATTTTTTTGTGCTGATTTATGACTGTATATTCACGGGCCCCTCGTAGTAGCGATGATTCACCATTTTTGGAAAAGCTATTTTATCGACTTATTGTTATATATTATTCATATTATTGTTTTATACCATAATTGTGTGCGACTCCTCATTCCTCTTAACTGGCTGGTAGGGGCCACAAGGGATCAACAACTACTTCAGTAGCAGGACGTATATTAAAAACCAGTTATCTAGTCTGTCGTGGCTCAAAAACTGACTTCCATAGAAGAGTTTGGTCTCATTTTGAACTGAAGAACCTGCATATTAATTCCATACCTGGTATGTTATGATCTAAAGTTTTACTTGATGCTGATAAATGTGGAGGAGGAGATCATCGTTGTAGTTCCTGAGCTCCGTATTGTGTATGGCATTTGCATCGAAGATTGCATAATTATGCAAACAAAAACAAAGCTGCATGGCACAAAGTTACTTACACTGATTGAAAGCGTTTCAGGTTTGTTTAGTGCACAGCGTTTGCAAACGAGCAGGCTGTACCTTCTACCTCGCAAGCGTTCACACGTCCACGACGACTCGCGTGAAGAGACCAAAAACAGAGAAGAATGAATATTGACCAGGTGGCCGGAGACACGTCTCCAAATGAATGACGCGTTGGCTTCGTATCGGCTCGACTCTCGACCTCTGCTGTTTGCTAACAAACTCATCATATCAACTTAAAAAGTGTTGATATGCAAATGCTGTTTTTTTTGTTGTTGCATGTTTAAGAACATCAACATCAGACGCTGACGGACGTTTGAGAACCGGAGGAACAAATCAACTTTCTTTTTTTTTAATGCACTGGAACAACAACAACAACAACAACAACAACAACAACAACAACAACAACAACAGCAGCGATCATAACTGTGGGCCAAAAGCAAACCTCGGAGACCAGAGGTTTATGTTTACCACGTCAGAGAGGCCAGGTGGAGCACCGCGCGAGCCTGCAGTATGTAAACATCATTTACATCAGCGAGATCAGGAGAGCGTGCTAATAATCTTCTCCGGCGCAGGATGAGCCGATGGCTTTCAGGATGCAAGATATCTCGTAACTCCTCGTGTTATCGATTGTGAAATATGATCGGGTCGTCTCAGGCGCTACGGTTGCTGGTTACAAGACCCGTAGTCACTTAACAATGCTGTCACCCCGTAATGAGTAATAGGTGGTGGAGTCACAGTCAAGGTTTCTGTCTGACTGGCAGCTTTGCAGAGAGAGACAGATTTTTTTTAATAGTTCAATATATGCTAATGAATTATGGACTAGGGAGTAAAATTGGTAGCAGATGTTTCTCCCTGTGCTCGTGGAGAGGCACTGCGTTTTATTTCTGTTTTGCGAAGATGGAGACATCGATCCGTGCAAGAAACCCCATCGGAGCAGGTGCACGGAGATAAACAAGAGAAGGAAAGCCACCTCAGATTTGCCACGGAGCCAAAACAGTCAACGAAAAGGCCGCAGACAGTTGCCAGGCAACACTATCCCTATCACAGCAGGAAGTGGAGTCGAACATTAATCACTTTCAGCTACATCTCACAAGAGTCACGGTGCTGTGGGGCTCCGGTCAGACGGGGGTTTCTCACCACGTTTAGTCGGGTTCATTCCTGTGTTTCCTGGCATTTAACTGGATGTTGAGAAAGAATCGAGATGTCTCCAGCAAGTATGTTGGCATAATTAATGGAATTAATTTCTGAGAATTAATATCATATCAGTCCATTTTTGTCCCAATTTTTATTTTTCACGTTTTGTCAGAGTCCAACAGAGGAGAAGATTTATGTCGAAACAGTGTTTGTGTTCAGAGGGAAATAAGTTCAATCGGTTTCAAATTATTTATATTGTGGAGAATTTATTTGGCACTCGATTTCCTGAAAACAAATCGTGTGGGACGTCCGCCTGCAGTTCAGTCTGCTTCAGATCTGTTTGTTTCACCTGCCAAAGCACATCGTTTCAAGGCAACTCCAGCTCCAGTAGAGTTTCTGAAATGATATCAACTCTGCTATATGCTTGTTTGTCTCCCATGGATGGGGTCCAGCCTTGCACCAAGACAAAAAAAGAGGCTTGAGCCGAATGTCTGCTAAACGGGTCAAATACAAGGTGACATTCAAAGCACAGAAAAGCACAACATGTCACCTTATCGTATGTGGTCCTCCCATGGATCATCACCCGGTGCTCTCTCCTGATATGTCTCTATTTAATTTATCAGAAGAGGGTCTCACACATTCATATGTTCTACAATGAGGTAATAATTCATATGACATTAAAAGTATCCTGCGTCCCCTATTGCGATAATATTAATTTATTAAATAATTTCTGGTGGCATTTTGTGTAGGAGGCTACATTGGTGTAGCAGCTTATTGGCAATGCCTGGGTTCTCACAGCTTTGCCTCAGCCAGGCTCGCTGCAGCAGATCTGTGAATTGAGGAAAACCCGAAAGAAATCTCAAAAG
Organism: Ophiodon elongatus; assembly: GCA_016806645.1. Taxonomy (NCBI): domain Eukaryota; kingdom Metazoa; phylum Chordata; class Actinopteri; order Perciformes; family Hexagrammidae; genus Ophiodon; species Ophiodon elongatus. Next base: position 1,764,004 of record JACSYO010000285.1, on the reverse strand, counting down.
GCAGCATGTGGGCGGATTCACTTGAGTAAAAAAAATGACACGGTTCTCCCTGCTTAGTCTGCACTCATAAACAGACCCAATTAAATACATAAATAGAGCCTGCACATTGAGCGAGAACAGAATATGGAAATGTGTGAATATTATTGTTGGAAAGCTGGACAGGCCGATGGCTGCCTGCCTAACCGAAGCTATTGTGCATAAAATAATGCTCTCATGTAAATAGTAAAACCAGAATATGTTACCTGGGCAAATCAACAACTAAATACTCACATAAATAGTACAGTTAAATGAGTGTCTCTTCGGTTATAAAGGCCCTCAGAGACTGGAGCAGTAACGAGTTGGCTGCTTTTTGTGTAAATTTCAATAGGCTGAAAATTAGAATGACAACTGCTGAATCACAAATCCAAGGATAATGAATGAACCAAAGTCCAGTCTATGGAAGTATATGTATGACAAAATAAAAATAATGGCGGTAGTCAGAACATGTAGTGATGGCATATAACATAATCAGCTGTCAGATGGTGGAGTGAAGATGGACTGGGATGAGGAGAGGACAATGTGTTGGTGACATCTATGTCTTATTTGACCTGATAGGACAAGAACACCCATTCTCACCTGGTCATACCAACAAATATATATTATACATTAACAGAAATCCTTTTAGTTGCATAACTTTTGGCTGACAATGAGACCGCAGTGAAGTCTTAATTAAGGTTAACAGGGCGTTACAAAGAGGGGAAAGGTGGCAGGTTCACCAAGATGATTTATTTATTTTGGGAGTATAACTTACGTTGTTGTATTGAATCAATAACCTCTGCTCCTAAAGAGTTGATCACTACAGACTAATAATGATGGCGATGTAAACATAAATTGCCCTGCAGCTATTCAGCCATCACAATGGACGATGAATAACATGTTCACGGCCGGTTTGACTTCCCCACGTCAGCCCTCTCGTGGGGTTTCAGCAGCGCGTCTCCGCGGCGCGTCTCCGGTGCGGCCACTTCCAGGGAACAGCGCCTTCTGAGTTCGAGCGCACCACCTCGAAAACACGTCAATCCCCGCAGCAGTGCAAGAAGACAGCAGCAGGCCTGCGAGGAGCCACGGGGAAGCTCGCCAGCCACAGACTGCTCATTCTTAATTATCGCCATGGCTGCTGATGAGACCAGACAGGAGCCGGATCTGCTCGAAATGCGCCAATTATCCGCAGAGGACGGACGCGCGTTCGTGTGTGCACAGGGCAATGTGCTCAGTTGAGAGCAAAGACAGTTGATTATCGATGGTTGTCAGCAGTCAAAAGGACGCACGTTCTCTGCTCTTTACGTAATCCTTTTTTTTTTTTTGTGCGTAATTTTGCAGCGGGTACTGGATGCCGCGTGGACCAGGATTATTTTGGACGAGGATATCTCTAGGGCTCTCCCCGCCTCCCTTCATCCGTGTTTTGTCCTCAGCAGCAGACACACACACTCATTCAGACGGGGACTATTTGTCTGGAGCAATATTGTAATCGTAAACAGAAGAGGAGCTGTTTTAATGAAATCCAACCTCGCTGCATCCCGGTTGAAGAAGGTAGGGAGGCTCTCTCGGGTTCCTTCTCCATCTCTCGCTCACGTTTCCATGTTGTGTTCGTTTGTTTTCGAGCAGAATGGTGCAATGCAACGTTTGCACAGCTCTTCCACAAATGGATAAGGACGTTTCAGAATGCGGCATAACCCAAATTTGCATGATTTCACATTTGCATTTGTTCTTGATTTTTTAGTGTCGGCTGTACAACATTTTCAGCGTCTTAAAGAGATAAAGAGAGAGCGAGAGAGAGAGAGAGAGAGAGAGAGAGAGAGAGAGAGAGAGAGAGAGAGAGAGAGGGAGAGAGGGAACTGGGAAGAGGAAGAAAAAACAATGCTTGTCTTCCAGGAGTGTGAATGCACATGGGTTAGTGTGAGTACTGGGTGTGTGTGTGTGTGTGTGTGTGTGTGTGTGTGTGTGTGTGTGTGTATTTGATTTAAAGCAAGACGTGCATTGTGCAAAGCAGCAGGGTAAAGTTACTGTACACAATATATGCGCGAGGAGCCTAGAGACAGAGACTTACGGTGTTTTACTGTCCACATGGCGGTGATAAGTAACTACGGACATTTATTCAAGTACTGCGCAGTATGCACAACACATACAGATATATAATATAACTAGTATAATAAGTATTTTCCTTTTGGGTGACTTGGCATTTACGAGGGAGATAATGCAGTCAGTCCATGCTGTGCATCCATTCAGGCTGGACTGCACTCCTCATTTGCATATTAAGCTTTTACTTGCAAAATAATAAATACTCTTATAAAATATGATGCACTTTTTAATCACTCAAAAAATATATAATGCAACTTCAACTAACAATAACAGCTAATGTTTGTTACTTTTTGTTTATTCATGACCGTCATGCAGGTATATATTTAGTAGAATGATGTGAAACATATTAATTTATGTTTATCTCAAGGGATCGTAATTAAACATAGGTATGTTTTATACTTGTGCTTACAGTCATTACTGAAGTAAACAAACAGACAACAGCATCTAAAACAGTAGCATTTGTTGTTTGTCTCTGTATTAAAAGACGTGTACAATGTGGACGTAACATCAAGATCATGTGATCACTGTTTACATATGTGTCACAGATTTCCATTCTGGTACTGTTGGGATTTGAATACTTTCCCTCTGTGGTATATAAGTGTGTCTACACGTATTTGTTTATGCAAAGCATGATATTCCCTTTCATCTATCTATCTATCTATCTATCTATCTATCTATCTATCTATCTATCTATCTATCTATCTATCTATCTATCTATCTATCTATCCATCCATCCATCCATCCATCCATCCATCCATCCATCCATCCATCCATCCATCTATACATGTATCTATACAAAGTACAATCTGTATTTCTGTCTAATAATTACATCTGTTTATTGCCTCTGTTTCTGCTTTTTTTCCAGCCTTCACTTAGAAATGCCTGGGACATTCTCCAGCTGCTCTTCCATGCTTTTCTCTGAGGATGGGATCGTAGTAAACGTTTCTGGGATTTAGATCAACAGCTAGCATGTTGCAGCCTTTGACCAGAACAGGTGACGGCCTGCTGAAAACATTACCTCATCGGAGAAAGCATCCGGGATGTGCCCTCTCCCTCGCCCTCTGCATGGCTCTCCTCTGGCTCCCGGGGGCGGCGGCATCGACCCTAAACTGCCACAAGACGTGCATCTGCGCCTCGAACATAGTGAGCTGCTCCAAGATGAATCTGACCAGCATCCCGACCGCCCTGCCGCTCTACACCGCTGTGCTGGATCTCAGCTACAACGAGATAGAGCGCCTGCGATCCGAGTGGACCCCGATCAAGCTTCTGAAGCTGCATAACCTCCTCCTCAGCCATAATGGTCTCCACTTCCTGTCTTCAGAGGCGTTCCAACACGTGAAGCACCTGCGTTACTTGGACCTGTCCTCCAACAACTTGCAGCTGCTGGATGAGTTCATCTTTGAACCTTTGGTCAACCTGGAGGTCCTCTTGCTGTACAATAACCAAATTTCCCAGATTGACCGCTCAGCTTTTATCGGCATGATCAACCTTCAGAAGCTCTACCTGAGCCAGAACCAAATCTCCCGCTTCCCCGTGGAGCTGGTCAAGGAAAAGTCCCGCCTGGAGAAACTTAGTCTCCTGGATGTGTCCTCCAACAAGGTCAAGATGTTACCCATTGATGAGCTCGAGGTGCTGCCTGCCTGGATTAAAAACGGCCTCTACTTCCACAACAACCCTCTGCTTTGTCACTGTGATCTTTACACACTCCTCGCCCATTGGTACATTCGAAAGCTCAACTCTGCTGTGGACTTCAAAGACGACTACACCTGTATTCTGCCCGGCCCGCTAAAAACCAAAGTGGGCGTTTTTGATCTCAGCGGTGAGAGTATGAACTGCAGCACATTCAAGGAGGCAGATGAAGAGGCTTTTTTGGAGCAGCAGAGGCTGATCCTTCGCTGTGACACCAAACGCAGGGGGATGTTCAAAACCTGGGTGATGCCTGGCAATGTGGTAGTGACAGCAGGAAGCAACCAGACAGCCGAAGCCTTGCCAAATGGAAATCTGCAGATAAGTTCGGTGAGGACTGAGGACTCTGGGACCTACACTTGCTTCGCCACGAGCGAGTCCTTCAATGAGACGATCTACGTGGTGCTGAAGGTTCACAACTTCACCATGAATGGGGGCAGCGAGACCCTGAACACAGCCTACACCACCTTGGTGGGCTGTCTGGCCAGTGTGGTGCTCGTGCTCATGTATCTGTACTTGACGCCATGTCGCTGCTTCTGCTGCCCCAATAAAGGTAAGGCTCGGGGTGATGACAGCATCCACTCGTCCATGCTCAGCGTGACACCGACTCACGAGGACCCGGCGCTCAAGGGCGAGCTGAACAGGCACGTGGCCTTCATAGACTCCAAGGACCTGCAGGGCCAGAACGGCAAGCTGAACCCCAACGGGGATGAGGATGATGACGATGATCTGGATGCAGAGGGTGGTTCTCTTATGAAGGGGAAGAGGAAGAAGTCAGTAGCAGAGTCCATCAGCTCCGTCTTCTCGGACACTCCCATGGTGGTCTGAGATGAGACTGGACGTCTATGGTACAACGTGAGCCATGTTTTTAGTTGACGTAAACTGTGACTGTGACCTTGTGGGAGGAAACGGAGGAAGGAAGTTCATCTGTAGTTGTCGGCAAGTGGAAATAAGGATCTCCAAGGGAGTAAAAAAAAAAAAAAACTGTTTTGTTGCCCACAAGGATAATGAGCAGGACTTTTCCAGCATTTTAATCTGTAGCACTTAATATACATACTGTGAAGGAATGGCAGTGTACATGAACAGTTGGAACTACTGAAGTCTTATGAGAGTAAACGTAGACAGTATATTGTTGATATGAGCACTCAGGAAGTGATCCATTAATCTGCTAAACGTGTGGGAAATAGATATAATACAATGCACAGGTTGAAATTAGATTTGAAAAACATAGTTCATATTTAAACCATGGCTGGCTCATAATTATATTCATTACACAGATTAGAATAGATTAATCTTACCTAAACATTCGAGCATACATGTGACCCTCCTCTATCTACAGAGGGACCAGGCCATGAATACATGTGTCATTAACCTTGATTCATCTGTGGAGAAACAGCATGCCATAAAAAAAGCCTCATTATACTGTATACTGTATAAGTGGGATAAAGAAAATATTCACATTGAGAAAGCAGTAGCACAAACATTATATCAAGAGGCAATCGCAGGTCATTTCCATTCTAATTCATATCCGATACTTAGCTACACTCAGATATAGTTCATCTGTCTGATCTGTATTAATATTCATAGTGGTGTATAGGTGAAATCGGTAATTGAGAAATATAGATCAATTTACACAGAGGTGTGGTATAAAATAGTTTACCAGCTTGAAGCAGATAATTGCTTATGAATGGACTATAAAGGAAAAAAAATAGCCTCTTAGTTATTGCACATCTACAGTATAACTCAAAAGAAGCCGTACACCATTACAAACATGGCACACAGCCATCAGATCCACATTAGACATTCACAGGGAATTATTTTGTCTTGAACGATTATCAACATGTCTCAGATCTGTGTACAGACCGGTACCATGGTTCTTACAAGGACTAATAAACTGAGGTGCCACTTGCTGAGGAGCTTGACTCTTCCTCTCGACCAAGTTATATTAATTTGTTTCTCTCAGTCACACTAGCAGGAAGTTAAAGACCAAGCAAAAAGCTGCCAGCTTGAGTTTATTTTATTCATACTTGTACGTAAATTGAGCACCTTACTTGTGCATACACCTTAATGTATGTACATGTCATAAATTATGTAGTAGATTTATTTTGCTTGGATGGACAATTACAAGTGTCACGCTGTTTTGTCCTGTGGTAGGTACACTGTATGAGCAGGTAAGCAGAGTCTGCCAAATATTAAAACCTCCAGGGTTCCTCCAGAAGATTATGAGTAATGTTGATGAGGCTGTACATTATTTGACAGGACAGAGATGATTTTGGAGTTTGTAGCTACTGTCCGAAAAACCTCTCGTAAAAACTGGAGACTTCAGAAGATAAGTTGAATTATTTTCCGTGCGAAACACCTTGTATGCTGTGCATATTTCATTAACAAGGTTTAAAACAGGCGTGGACAAGAAAGAGTGATTTTAATAAAAAGTGCGGAGTTAGTGTCAGAACACAACAAGGCTAGCCCGGCGTAAATGCTAACTGCATCTTTTGATGGGCCGCAGCTTCCCTCTGCTCTCCATGTCGTTGTCTCTGAGGAGAGGATAGCTGTGTCATCATGAGTCACAACAACACAAAGCCTCTGTCGGGCTCCCTGCACACTGACAGCCTCAATTCAGTCCAGATGTGTTTGCTTTTTTTTTTTTCTTGTGTACCTCTGTCATTACGGAGCTGCCCTCACTTTAGTTCAAAAGCAATCAGT